>JAUYWV010095521.1:0-14157 GCA_032274565.1 Nematoplana nigrocapitula
AATTAACAAACTAAAATGAAGACAATTGACGAGTTAACAAAGTTGCAAAAAGACAATTGACGAATTAACAAAGTAACTGGAATACAATTGACGAATTAACAGAGTAACAGGAAGACAATTGACGAATTAACAAACTAAAATGAAGACAATTGACGAGTTAACAAAGTTGCAAAAAGACAATTGACGAATTAACAAAGTAACTGGAATACAATTGACGAATTAACAGAGTAACAGGAAGACAATTGACGAATTAACAAACTAAAATGAAGACAATTGACGAGTTAACAAAGTTGCAAAAAGACAATTGACGAATTAACAAAGTAACAGGAAGGTAATTGACGAATTATCAAAGTAACAAGAAGACAATTGACGAATTAACAAAGTAACTGGAATACAATTGGCGAATTAACAAAGTAACAAGAAGGTAATTGACGAATTATCAAAGTAACAGGAAGGTAATTGACGAATTATCAAAGTAACAGGAAGACAATTGACGAATTAACAAACTAAAATGAAGACAATTGACGAATTAACAAAGTAACAGGAAGGTAATTGACGAATTAACAGAGTAACAGGAATACAATTGACGAATTAACAAACTAAAATGAAGACAATTGACGAGTTAACAAAGTAGCAAAAAGACAATTGACAAATTAACAAAGTAACAGGAAGACAATTGACGAATTATCAAAGTAATAGGAAGACAATTGACGAATTATCAAAGTAATAGGAAGACAATTGACGAATGAGCAAAGTAACAGGAAGGTAATTGACGAATTAACAAAGTAGCAAAAAGACAATTGACAAATTAACAAAGTAACAGGAAGACAATTGACGAATTAACAAAGTAATAGGAAGACAATTGACGAATGAGCAAAGTAACAAGAAGACAATTGACGAATGAGCAAAGTAACAGGAAGACAATTGACGAATGAGCAAAGTAATAGGAAGACAATTGACGAATGAGCAAAGTAACAGGAAGGTAATTGACGAATTAACAAAGTTACACGAAGACAATTGACGAATGAGCAAAGTAATAGGAAGACAATTGACGACTAAATGCAAATGAGAAATTACTTAAAAGCACGAAGAAACGACGACACAAGCACATCCCGGCCAGCCGCACGAAGTAGCACCGGACGGGTCCTAGTGCTGTTCGCTCACGTCTGGCAACTTGCGACTGTGGAGTAGGGTCTGAGAAGTTGTGCTCTGTTAGCTTGATCTTTACACCATAAATAGGCACAATTTATAAAATTTACTCTCCATCACTCAATAGTACAATTTGTAATAATGGAGCGACCTCGCATCTCTACATGCTGAATATCGAATGTTTCAGAAATTGGAGGATTGATTTTAGTTATTATTTAGATCGCGGGTTCAAGACCGGCCGGGAGAGATTGCAAAAATTAAGTGTCTGCCTGTCTGCTTGTGTGTGTTCGCTATCTCCTCGTAGACCATCAGTCGGAGAGAGTTGAAATTTTCGGTATACCTACTCTTTGAATCGTAGTGACTGATGAAACAACCTGTATATATACCACATTAATGTGTCTACCTTATCTGCTCCATGTTGATCCGCTGCATGGGACTTACTGATCAGTTTGGCCAAAAGAGCTAACCTCTTCTCGTCGGCACGTTTAAAAATATAAGGCTTGACAATGTCCTGGAGCACTGTGGCCGAGACGCAGTTCAGGGAAGAGGAGATCGAGCTACAAAGGAAAATAAAGGAGAAATAAAGCAGTTTTCACATGTCTTTATGTGTGTTTCTTTTTTCAAAATTGAATATACAGTAGCGAACGAAGAGAGAGGGCAGATGGTGGATCATAGGAAAGTGCAAAACAATGTGATATATTTCACCACATCTTGGTTGCACAGTGAGAAAATGCGACGGATGAATAAATATAAATAGATCATCAAGTGAATTGCATTGCAGTTATAATTATTTAGCACAGCGCTGTGAAAGAAAGGTATGTGACAAAACAGCTGCTGGCTGACAGAACGGCTGATGGAAATAGAATCATTTCAGAGAAATGCCAAAATTAAGGGGATCAATGGATCTATACAAACACGTAAATCATGCAACCCAGCACGGTGTACTGTTCGTTGAGTTGTTTGTTGAAAAATTGCACCCAAACCATTCCGCGATGTCCGACTGCCAGATTTCTTCGCGGCCTTCCTCTTCCACGCGTACCTTCCACTTTGCCTTGGATAATGTCCTTTTCCAGGCTGTCATGTCTCATTACGTGGCCAAATAATCTCAATTTCCTGCTGACGAATTGTGTGAATAGCATCGGCCTTGTTTTCAGTTGTTGGAGCACCCATTTATTTGTCCGTCTGTCTCTCCAAGAGACTCGCAGCAGTCGTCTATATGTCTACATTTCAAATGCATTGAGCTTCTTTTCAACTTTATACGAGATGGTCCATGAATCACTTCCATATGATGCAATTGAAAATGCTGTTGGCCGAGCCAATCGTAGTTTTAGTTGATTGTTGTTTGCTTTGTTCTTCCAGATCTTGCACGAATGTTCTTGCAATGTTGATTCTTCGCTTAATTTATTGCATCATGTTGGCCTCTGGGTTGATCATTGATGCTAGGGTAGATAAAAATCTTGACATCTTTGAGGTGCAGTCAAAACTACCATGGTAAATTCATAGTAACTTTAGTGTCATTATGGGAGTATGCTGTATTTAGGGATTTAACAACGGTTCTATGTCTGAACAACAACAGAGAAAGAGCCAGCACAAACCAATTTCAAAGCTTAGCTAGAAGTAGCAAGGCAGTTTACTTCGAACTGCAGCTTACGGTTTTTCTAATTACTTATCGAGTAATTGAATAAAAATTTGGTTGTGCAAGTGCTCATTACTCGGCAAATCGAAAGTTGTTAAAAGTTACTAAATATTTAGGTTACTAAATTTTACCAATTTTCAACAACATTTTTATTTGATAAAAGTAATTAAATAAATTACTTCCACATAGTTACTAAATTTGAACCAATTTTAATAAATAATTGGTGACTTTAATAAATTACTTCAAACAGTAGCTAAATTTCAACAAAATTTTAATAAATGATTTGTAACTTTAATCAAATTCATTCAACTAGTTAATAAATTTCAACAAGTCGTAAACCAAATAATTGATAACTTTTGACAAAATTATTGCTCAAAACTTTCCCGTAAAATATGTATTTATAACACCGAAAGATAATGGAATGGATGATGGAATAGGAAGATAAAATGGGTAGTTGGCTAGAAAAATAGCAACAACCGCACCTCGGATAAACCTCATCGGCTGCGGTAATGCCACTGCGAAAAGCTAAATGTTTAGTGCCATTCATTAGTTCAAAATTAGAATAGTTCAATACATATTTACATTATAACTTAACATGTATCCCACTTATCTTGCCAATGCTCGATATTTTGGCAAACATCTTCATCTCTTAACATCAATTACTTTTTTTTACAATTTGAATTTCTTGCAACATTAGATTAATTATTGTCCGCTATAATTTTAATAGTGTCATTTGCTTTATACTACCTCAATGAAAAATAGCCATAATAGTAGTAGTACAGAAGAACAATATTCTTCTTTTTATATGATGGTGGTAAACACGGCAAGGTTTACTTCAAACTGCAGCTTACGTTTTTTAAAAATTACTTATCGAGTCATTGAATAAATACTTGGTTGGGTGAGTAGTGCTCATTAACCCCTCTGACACAGACGACGTTAACTTTTACCGATATAAGTACTGCTGCACTTATATATCACAAGCAGATTTGTAAATCACTAACGTTCGGTTCAACTCAGGTGTACAGTGAGTTGCTTTGAGATAAATAGAGGTCACCACTGAAGTATGATCTTCTTTACGGATTAAGTGTACCCCAAATTCTCCATTTAAATGACGCAATCTGTCACGTCGCCAATAGTCTTGAATGTTCGAAACATTGTGCTTTGGTTCTATAGAAGGCAGGATAGAAGGGAAACGGGACAGAGGTCGGCAAAGATAAGCTTTTGGAGATGACACGAAGAAATACGGCGGAAGTATGAGCATCGGGATTGGTCATCTGTTGCGTTTTCTCAGTTTGCAACCAATGTAGTCGCATGATGAGATGTGGTGAAATATATCGCACTTTTTTTAAAGTTTATTATACATTTGCATGATACATATCTGCACATTTCCCCACAAACAGTTGCTACTGTACAACCCACCTCAGAGCTCCAGCGTAAAGTGCTGCCATGAACAAGCCAGGAACACAGTAATAGTTCAACTGGTCCATGACGAAATATGGAACGATCTGAAATTGATTGGGAAAAATCATTATAAGTGAAACATATATACTCGAATGGAAGATGCGTAAGGACAAGGTTGTATAATGTCACCCTTACTATTATGTCAAATGTACATTATATATACAGTCTACGCCGGTGCGCTTATGAAGGAAGCTCTGGAAGAACTTGACGAAAGAATCCCAGTTGAGTGTCAGCCGAATCTTTCGGTTATCACGTCCTTTTTTCTCGACTCATTCTCTCAAACTGTCACAACAAAATTGCAATTTCCTTGTTTTGATGTTGGTTAGAAGCTCTTTTGTAAAACTGCCACCTCTAGGACCCTCTCGTTGCTGACGTTTTAGAATCACCTCACAGTCACGCACCATATTTCGCAATGCCCACATTTTGGTCGCCTAAATTCTTCTCTCCATAGCCTTTGTAATCGTCCAAGCCTCACACCAGTACAATGTACATTAATACTGACCATGCGTATGTTTTCGATAAGTCTTAGCCTAGTCTTCAATTTTACTTTTGGTGAGAATAAAATTTTCTCCATTATGTTAAAAATTCCACACGCCCTTCCAAATCTTTTCTTAATCTCTATTTCGCATTTTCCATCATCAGTTACTGTCCTGCCTAAATACAGCATAGATTGAACTAACTACTGTACCAATACTTTCGTTTTCTGGTGTTCATTTTTAATCCAATCTTGTCCGATCCTCCTTAACCATATACAGTATCCATCATTCTTTGCAGTTTTTCTTTGTTGTTTGCCACTGTTGCTATCATCTGCGTACACCTGATGTTGACTGTCTTTATTCAGCCAATATCGACAATAGACAATAGAGAAAGAGAATACATTCTAGTACTTGGAAGTCAATACTGCAACTGCAGATGGGCGGTGCACAAACGAGATCGAGTCACAAATAGCAGTGACAATTGAAGATATTCGCAATGAAAAGAGACCAGCTGACTGGACAGAGAAAAGAAAACCGTAAAGAGCTGGATATGGAGCTCTCATCTGCATGGATCAGAATCTTGGACACTGAAGACAAGAGGCATGGAAAAGATAGAGGTATTTGAAATGTGAGAAGAATATTAAAGACCAGTTGGAGAGACAATAGGTGACGAACTATAGGAGACACTCCGATCCACAGAGTAGGTGAAAGAAAACTCTGAAGGACAAGTTGATTCAACGAAAGTGGATATGACTTGGATACAAAATCAGTGTAATTGAATATCTTACCAATTTAATAGAATGAATTAATTTAATCGAAGAGCTCGAGGATGGCCAAGAATAGGGATGTTGACAGAACTGACAAAGAACTCCTACTTGAGTATGAAAGAAAGGCAGAGAAGGCTGTAGAGATTGTGGGTGCCCTAATGTGAGGTGTGGACCTTGCAAAAAGGCGCTAGATGATATTGATGTATTTGATATATTTATACTGTACTTGCTGGAGAGTAAGAAAATGTTATCAATTCACTGTCTACCAGAGAGTATAAGGAGATGCTATCAGCACATGCTGTACTGTTTATGAATAACATTTGTCAGCCATTGCTTCGTATCATCAACTCCTGCAAGTACAATCTGAAGTGTTTCAGATCTCTCCTCTTCTTCTTTTAGTCTTTCTCTCTTCTGTTATTCAGTCGACACCTCCCTCTCTTTTGCATCATCCAGTTCTGGTGCACCTTTTCTCCGATTTTATGGGACCAGTCTTTTTTCGAGAGATGACAAACCATTTACCAGAACACTCAGGCCTTCCTAAAAATCAGAGCTAGTGGCGATTAATATGGTCTACAAACCATTATGAAAATGAACAAATACTGTATACAAAAGATATAAGTCTTAATTCAATAAAATGTTTAAAAATGCCAAAACCATGCACTACAGTAAGACTTTTAATTACGGACTCTAATAATAAGGAACTCAGGAAATAAATAAAAACAATTCTAGGTAAGAAGAATGGTGATGAAAATATAAAATCCCTAGATATAGGAGATAAAGTTAGGACCACTATCAAGCGAGAGGTTAACAACTAATGGACCAAAGAACTAGACAAGAACACACACAGATACAGGATGCTACAGCATCGCAGAAAGTTGCCTGGACCAGGAAAGTTAGGAGTTTTCTCTCGCAGCTGAGATGCGGCAAGATGGAAAGGGTAGGTAAGTCCAAGAAGGACATCGGCCTCGCTACAACAGTCAGCTGCAGATGGTGTAAATAAAATCTAAAGCAGAATCCAACACACAACTAATCAACGAAAGCCAAGATCGGTCAGTCAGACACCTGCACAAAATAAGAAGGATAGAAGACCTGGATGTCAACCCTGGAATCCTTCCGTGAGCTGACCCAATAGATGCGGGAAATAAACGTTACAATTTCATATTGAATTAGCTGAATTATGTAAACAGACTATTATTTCTTCTGTCTTCTTAGTTTTATATTTTCATAGTTTTATATTTTCATAGTTTAGATAAAATGTTGGCATGTTTTGGGCGCAATATGCATTCTCAAACAACAAAGAATCGCAAAAAGGATTGACTGAGCCGCAGTATGAGACAGTTACTATAATGAAAAATCTGACGTAAAGATATGCGTTGTTGTTATTCAGGAAATTGTTAAAATGATGTCGTCCCGGAGTTATTCAACAGAGCTTCCTTGATCGAAAGTGGCCAATTGGGGCGCACCAAACTGCACCTGAGGGGCATAATCAAGGAAGCCAAGAAAAGAGAGAGTAGTCCGAGGGCAATCAAGTCACATTAACAGACCTGTGGATGCCTGTACGGGAGGATGTACAACTCGAAATCGAATCGAGTGCGTGGCTGGGGACAATTTGGAACTCGTGATCAAAGAGGCTGCTTTCTTAAGGATTCCTGGGTCGTTGGCTGGATCGGTCGCGTACTGTTAGAACAGGTCGTCTGCGATTGGTCAGTTTGCTGACTTGATTCTCTCACTCACTCACACAGGCTGGCTTAAAGTTGAAAGCACACTCGGCCAAACTGATCTATTGATTTTCTCTCTCACTCTTCAAGCGGACACTGCCGGAGCCGGTGGTTGAACGCCGCACGTTGCACATCAACTGAGCAATTGAGCGCGTTGTACTTTATTTATAACAACACTTGCACGCGTAGCTGCAGCGGGGCACTGGTAGTTCATTATAGGATCAGAAAAGGAATAACTCGAAGCAACCAACCAACTTACTTCGTTCTTCTTGGCCCATAAGACGTCGTGGATATCGCAACCTTTGCTGGCGTAGAAAGCGAAAATGGCATTCCCGGAGTACAACACGGAGCCTCCGATGAGAAAGATGTAGGGGATGGTCATCAGAAGACTTCTGCACGTAGACACACCAAACACAACCAGGAGAAGAGATGTAGTGAGATGCTGGCATCCCTTTGGTGGATCAAGAATATATGACTATATAGATATTCTTGGTTGGATGCATCGTCAACTGCAACTATATACTCGGTGATGGTTAGGGACGCAGACATAGTAAAAAAAAAACCCGGCGGTGACGAAGAGGCAAGAGTTCGGTTTTCCCGCCGCCAAATCGACAAACCAGATTTGTAGGGAAAAGTATTAACAAAAAATAAATAAAAAGTGCAAACTATAACCGAGATAATGAGTGCCAGCCAATCTCACCAGAGTTAAGAATCAATGACACCCCCAGTAGTTGTGTATCGAGTTGACTATCTCAGTCGTTGCACGTTGCTCTGCAACATTCGTGTTGACTTCCCTCTGTGACAGCTTCTCAAATTTTATTATTTAGTTTGAAATAAACTAACATGCAAAAATTGTAAATGAATGTGCTTGTGAACAGGCTAAACAAATCAAGGTAGATGATATACAGTATGACAGACAGGATGTAGAAGGGGAGATGACGCGTGGTTTGCATGACGAAACTTGCATAAAACATCGTCTTTCTCGGTGTCCAGGTCTCCGAAATGATTACTGTCTACATGCGATTAAAAACGTTCATGCAAGTGACGCGTTAAACTTTTGATCTGTGCTGAATATCTTTTGAGTTCAGTGATAATTTATTTATGTCCCAGAGGACAGATTCCTCTTCATATACATAAAGAAAGTGGTAATCATCCTTGTGTACCGTCTTCTCTTCGAAGGTTGGCAACCATAACACGGACAATTGTGCCTGTACTCAGATTTCCATTTCACAATCCCAATGCTTTTATACTTCCGCTGTATTTCCTAATAATATCATCTTCTTCTTCTTCATATTTGCCCCCGGGTGAACCCGCGATCTCTCAGACGCGACCGATCTCCCTGAGGAAGGACAGGATGCCTTTAACGTTCTCGTGGAGGGTAGATGGTGGTGAATTGGGTCCATCAAGGTGTTTGATGCGGGCAACGGACCAGGCAGGGCAGATAATTAGGAGATGCTCCATAGTCTCCTTGCAGTCACAGGTCACACAGTTGGTAGATGTGTTATCTAAAAGTCCTTTGAGATCTGCTGTGAGTGTTGATTTTCCGGTGCGGACTTGGGAGGATCGTAGTGCGCTCTTTCCGCGTCAGGGTGCAGGTAATTTCATCTCCCAAAGCTTGCTGACATCTGCAGCGTTGTCATTCTTGTTTTTGATTATTTTTGCAAAGGGCAGGAATTTTCGCGCAGAAGTATATAATTTATGTAAAGCAATATATTATTACAAAAGTACAAAGTTGGCTGCACTACAAATTACAAATAAATATTGTAATTGTTCCATACATAACATCGATTGAGCTGCATTACAATCTGAATCATGAATTCATGAAGTCTTTAAACAAATAATAGATCATCAGTAGGGTTTTTCGGTTTTATCCGCTGCAAATAGGTTGCTACTTTGACAGACGACAGTCCTGAATGAGATGTTGAAACGATCTCAGCTGACGACGATCGAGACAGCGATCCTGAAACCACCTTGACAGACGACGGTCGAGAATGAGACTCTGATGACCTTGTCAGATTCTCTGGTGACCTTGTTAGATTCTCTGGTGACCTTGTTAGATTCTCTGGTGACCTTGTTAGATGATTAAAGTAATGGGGTGACGACTTTTCTTCTATTTGGGCAATTTGTCATTTGAGGCGCATTCGAGTAGTTTGATCTTTGTCTTTTTCTTGGCTTCCTCCGTGTAATCCATCGCAGTTTGCCTCTTTTTCCCGCAAAATATTTGGTTCTTTTCATTTCTTCTTTTTCGACTTTCTCAAGTTTTTCAGCTTCTTCCTTTTCTATGTGAAGAGACTCCTTTTGAGCTACGGCTTCGATTTATAAGTTCTTTTTCCTTAGCTTTGAGACTGTCGTTATAATCGAATGTGCATTATGACAGAGCGACCGCAGTGTTGCATTGATGGGAATAGTACACTGTGATACCCACGACACACGATGTAACTTTTGATTGGCAGAAGGCCATTAACACTAATGCCCGGAAGTTTATTGCGATCAGCAGTCAAAATACTTTTTAATGAACTAAACAGTCTCTCGGTATCCGGATTGCAATGTGGTATAATGAAAACGCATTCGACAAGTTTCACTAACAGATCGAACTTTCCGCTTGCCTTAAGAGACTTTAAAAAAGTGTGACATTGCCTTCATATGGGAATAGTGACCGCTTTCAGAACAAGCCACTCAAACAAAAGCTGATTTGTATCGGCAGATATGCAGCTAGTTTCTTTTTTGTGTAAACAATGTCCTCTTCTGAAACATTTTCCTTCTTTTTGGGGTCGATAAATTGTACTGCTCGTAAGAGACGCAGCCCCATATAGGCAAGTCGTGGATCAGTGAAAGCAAAAGTTGGTAAATTGTTCTATTCATTAAAAAGAAACCTGTAATACAAAAACAAAGCGAGTAAACAACATAATGATGATTTAGTGTCTCTCTCATCACCTAACCATTGGGTAAATTTAAATCTATATCTCTGTAAAAATAACCTGTCACAAAAACGTATTGGCGAAAACCGCGCAGGTTATTTTAACAACTACTGTGGTAAAACAATTTTTTCTTTATGCATAGTGTGTGTGCCTGTGCGCGTGCTACGTACAATCTGGCCTTGGTCATTGAGGGCAGAGAGGTGAATCGCTGAATGGAGGCCTGGTTAGTGCCGTACATGGAGAAACTGCCAGTCAACCCTCCGATCAGCAAGGACAATATGGAATGTCGAACTCGCGGGTCGACGCTGAAACTGGAGGAAGAGATCGAGAAAGCAGAGTCACACGACCAGCCAACGAGGTCTTCAACTGTTTGAGCTATACAGTTAAGAAAAATGGAGGAAGTGATACAAGATACTGTACGAGAGATTCTAATTTATACATTTTTTCTAATGAAATTTATTCGTATAACCTTAATGACAGTTTTTTTTAAAACGCAAACATAATTATGACGTAGATAATGACCTTGGCGTCAATTTATATATAGTGTACAGCCACATATTTTTCTTCAAATACAAAGGTACGTGGTTGCACGCATATATATTCCGTTTATGACTGTAATCGCCAAAATTCCTAAGAGCAAACTACGTTTTCTCACATTTCTGAAATGATATGTATTTTTTTAAGATTTTACAGTACTGTAAGTGCCTACTGCTGATGATATAATGGTAAAGCTCTAGTAGTATGTAGATATATGTATCTAAGAGATTTCTTCCAATTTAGAAACTGAAAGACAAATATGCAGAAATATCGGTGTGAGTTAGTACGACAACTTCTAACAACACAAACGTTTCTAGCTGTTCAACTGGACTGAATTTGACTTTTGTTGAATGATTTTAAGCGCCCGAAGAGGATTTAATGAATAAATAGAAACTGGTAAAAATAAATGAACAAAGTTCTTGCACTCGTAGTCAACTTGGTTCTCCTTTATTACCACCACTATTGGTTATCAGAATGTGCCTACTTTTCTTCTCAAAATCTGATGCTCTGTTTAAACTGACTTTCAGTTTCCATAAAGCCATCATCGATCTGCTACCCCTCTTATGAGCGCTATATTTTTATTATCTAACTTCAGCTGTCTAGAACAAATCTTTCATGAAGAAAGAATGATTTCTATCCAGTAAATTGTTGGGGGAATCTGTTGTTTAACGATTTTCAATTTCATTTGTTTACGAACAATATAGTAGTTTCTGACAAATTCAAATAAAAATTCAGCAGACTCACTTGTCGAAATTTATGCGACCGTTTTCATCGTTCAGTCGAAACACTTCTTTGACCCCGCCAACTTCCATGGTCGCCTGTGGTTTTGAAAACCAAAATCAAGAGGAAACATACAGTGCACATCAGTAGTAAAAGACGGGTCCTCTCCAGGCCCATTTAAATGGAGGAGATAGGCAATAACATGTCGACATTTTCATGAGATAGAAAATCCACCATTTTAAAGCTCCGAAATGTTTTCTCCGACAATTTTAATCCGACATTATTGTTATATCGCGACAATGCTTGCCATCATGCCCAATGTTTGCAATCACGGAAACCACTTATATCACACCACTGGCCCTATATAGTGAAACCTCATCGATCCAGGATTCTTTTGCGGCTACCAGAAAAAATCCGGATTAACACAATTTCTCGACTACCGAATCAGTATTTCTCTGGCGGCCAAATCAGCATCTTCATTTGCCCGCAGAAATGTCTCAGAGCAATTGCAACTTCCTGCCAGTCTATTAGCAAATGAAGAAAGGCGATTTAATTCTTGTTAAAATATTACAAAATATGATCAATGATTTATTTCCCTAAAGGCAGTAGTTGGCAGTTCGGTCTTATTCCATCTCCCTTTCAATTTCATTTTGCCAAGCAGAAGTATGTGCTACATCCCCTTAATATTTTTCAGACGAATAGATTGTAAGAGTTTCTTCAATGCACACAAGGTGGACTGCTCAAAGTAGGCAATCAGCTGCTTGTCATGCTTCCTTGCCTCGGTCGTGGTGACGTCATTCCCTGCTTCATCACCCGGCCTTCTCATTGGCGGCCTACTGGCAGCAAGTTTTCCATGCTTATTTAAAGAAACGCCGTGATCGCGGCTGGTCCGTCAGGATTAATGGATCGGATCCAGGACCGGGAATTTCCAGATTAATGAAGAAAAAGACTAACACTGCGAAAATCCGTTACCAGATAGATTTGAGCGCAATGCCAGTTTTTCATTCAAGCGAAGCCGTTTGTATTTGAGTAATTCCGAAATCAATAAACTAAGAAACGATGTGTAAAGGTGTATCTATATTGATTCTAAATTTATTTTCACCCAGTTCTCATTTAGGCAAGAAAAACAGACACTTGATTGATCTTGACTCTTTACCTTATAAATGCTCTAACAAACATGGCTCTCAGTCTGTGTTCTCTCAATGGCTAATATATGTAACAGAATAACTCTTGATATTAAAAAAACAAACATATTTTCTAGACTTTGGTTTTGGTGAGAAAACTGAAATGGCAAAATAGTAGAAGCATACTGAAACTATGTAAATATCTAGGTCTCATTTTAACTAATGATCTAACAATTGGGAAAACCACATGAATTATGTCATTAGAGAGATCAACAAAACATATTCCAACTTATATAACGCCCTAAGAAATTCCCTGTCCAAAAAAAAGAAGAAATAAATTATGGAATTGAAATCTATATGGTGAAATAGAATAACAAAGGGATGTTAAAATTACTAAACAACGCAAAAGTCGTACCATGTCGCTGGATTCAAAACAGCAGAGGTGACACTTTTCTCTATGCACCAAAGTACGTCCCTTTATTTCGGGTATTGAATCAAGAGTGTATGTAATACGCCAGATGCTCACCTTGATCAAAATCGTGAATACCCCTGCAATCATGATCATGGTTTGGAAGAAATCCGTCCACACAACTGCTTTAATGCCACCCTGGAAAGAAAAGAAAGTATATTTCACAACATTGTTAAATAGTCCCTCGATATTGGTCCCCCCCCTTGCAGTGGCCTTCTCTCTTTCTTTTTCTGGCTTTTTCATTTCTTCGCATATCTGTCTCCTTTCCTTTCTTTTTTGTCTCCCTTTTCTACTTTCTTTCCTTTCCCCCTCTCTCTTTCTTTATTTATTTTTCTCCTCTCATTTCCTTTCTCAGCTCTCTCTCTCTTCTTTCTTCTCTTCTATCTTTTTCCTTTTTTCTCATCTTTTGCTCTCACTGTCTTTCATGTCTCCACTGTTTCGTTTCTCTTTTTTCTTCCCTCTCTCTTTTTCTCTCTTTTCCGTCTCTTTTCCTTTCTCCTCTCCTGTCGTTTCCTTATTTTCCCTCCTATTCTTTTTCTCGTCTCTCTTCACCACTTTGTTTCCTCTCTCCTGTATTTTTGCTTTCTTCTCCTCTCTTATCCCCGCTGTTTTGCATATCTGCTCTCTCTTTATTTTCTCTTTTTTCGTTTCTGTCTCCTCTCATGTCTCTTTCCTTTCCGATCTCTCTCTCTCTTCTCACTCTCGTTGCTCTGTTTCCTCCGCGAGGTCTATGCGCTCAAACGGCCACTCGACCGCGAACTACAACTAAGTACAACAACAAAGTCTTTTGTTCGCTTTTTCCTAACGATTGTAATTAGTGTTAAATTTCTAGTCGTTTAATTCTTGCCAACTGTTTGGCTGAACTTACAGTATCATCAGTGAAAGTGAAACTGAAATTGCAACTGGGAATAATGAAAACGCAAATATTTAAACATTATACGATTCAAACAAGTGGTAATGTCCTACTTAACCCTATCCTATCAATAGTCGTACTTCGATCTTGGAACATTTCTGACAATTCAGAGAGTTTCTGCAAACAACGCATCGTACATGACAGTCAAATCCATAAGTAATTCAGGAGAAACCAGTTTAACAGAGAAACCACGAAAGGAATTCCTATCTTTAGAGTCGCTGGTTCTGTCTTCAGCTGCTGCCTGCCCTGAAATGAGCATATAATGCTTC
>JAUYWV010095532.1:0-14154 GCA_032274565.1 Nematoplana nigrocapitula
CCACGACAAGTAGCAGTAGTGCAGTAGGACTAGGCGGAAGCAAGGCAATGACGCAATTAAATGTTGTCTCTCCGAGAGTGTACTACTCGACCACGACAAGTAGCAGTAGTGCAGTAGGACTAGGCGGAAGCAAGGCAATGACGCAATTAAATGTTGTCTCTCCGAGAATGTACTACTCGACCACGACAAGTAGCAGTAGTGCAGTAGAACTAGGCGGAAGCAAGGCAATGACGCAAATAAAGTATCGTTTTGACTTTATAAAAGTAAAAAAAAAACAATTCAAAATAGTTTTTTTTTAACTAATCCCCTTAAACCTTTTCGATCAGCATGCAAGCAGCAGGGAAACCAGGTATAGATTGCTGATGAGGCCTAACAAAACCGAAACAACGTTGTTCTGTGCTCCTGCACTACTCACAGTTAAACATTTCAGTAGTACTTTCTGGTAATGCGATGCTTTTTTGCGATATTCACTTGTTGTGTTTGTTTTTGGGTTTTTTCCTAAACGCATTACCCGGTTGTTCAGTATAGCTGGCGCCATATTCCATCGGATAAATCGCTGACATGCACGTGCAGTTGTTCCATTTCCGCTTCCGCACCACCAGACACTGCTACACTGTTCTCCTGCTACCACGCCTACACTACTACGCTACGCCGGGATAAAAATAGACGTGGAACTCAAAGCGTTTGACGGAAAAGGAGAGGAGGAATGACTGGCCTCCATCTGGTCCGTCCTTCTTCTTCACCTGCCGATCATATCGCGGTTATCTGTTTGTTAGCTTCTTTCTGTCCGGATCCGGATACAATTGGTGACCTCCGCAATGCCCCTCCTGTTCAATGCACACATGCATCACAGAGAGGGAGAGAGAGAAGAGAAAATGATTGATGTTGTTGACATTTATTGATTTTTTTAATCTATAAATAGAAACATCTACAAAGAAAACAGCAGCTTCACTATTACACATAGAGCAGTAGTTCTCAATTAGTTCTACACCTCGTACCTTCATTGACGAGTAGTTCATCTAGGTCTGCAAAATTAATTATGCCTGTCATGGATATTTGTGAATCGACTTGCATGTAGAAAAGCGCCACTTTCGACGGATTGTTTTTACATATTTTAATTATGCTTCTAGCAAATATACAAAGATGCACACGAGACAAATCACAGAATTGTCTGAGCAAAGTTTGCCAATGCGAAGTGAGATATTTGTTATACAGCCACCATCAAATCGTTCGATCCATATTCAAGCGGTTAGGCTTCTTTGAGTTCATCTCTAGCTGAGCGCGGAGAAGGTTAACTCATGCGTCTTTACTGTCATTTTCATTACAGAATTAGCGTCATAGTCTTCAGAGATGCGTATTAAATGGGGTGATTTAAGAGCTTCTCTGTTATATACCCAGAAGAGTAGCAGTATTCCATTTGAGACGCAGTGATATTAGTTCATTCCATACGACATTGCACAGATGATGTCACCTGTTCGCAGTGCTGGCACTCCCTGCGTTTCCTATCTGTACCTACGTTTTAGTTTTTGCCTGCATTTTACTGATTGTTTCTAGATGTTTTCTTCAAGGAGTCAAAACAGCCAGAAATTTTGCATTAAAAATATTTAGATAAAAAGAAGCACCGTTGCTTTAAAAGGCCAAAATTTAGTGAAGGGCTCTCATATATAATTCTATTTGTGGTGAACTGTCCCGATGTCCTTCTGTACGCTTATAACTCGAGGACGGAACAGGGCAGAGGGTTGTAAAGGGTCTCAAATGAACCGACGTTTCACTGGGAGCAACATAGGCCCATTAAAAGTGCATAATTAAAAAATGGGAAAAACAGGCAATATTTAAAAAAACATCCTACGGTTTTATTTTACTACTAATAAATGTGAGAGTAGTATACCTCAAAATTTATAAATATAATTGGTTACATTTCAAGTGGTCACTTCTATACTTCTAATTTATGCGACTAGGCAGCTTTTAAGACATTAGCTCTGCATGGGTTGACCCTGTTTTGATCCAAAGAAAGTATCTCTCCACATAATTCTCCTCTCTGATTTTCCCTACCGAATCATTATTTAGAATAAATTATTTACTTGAAAATTTGGTTATTTCCTGATATTTATTGCCCTATGTATCCCCGAGCGACAGTTTGTGTCGTTTTATCATCCAAATGGTGACTTACATTGGCGATACACCTTTGTAGACGATTTCCTAAACTTTTCCCTCTTCAGGGTAATCATTTCCAGCGGTCTTCTGCAGTTGTTTGGCCTATAGCTACAATACCTTCAATTCATCAATCGATCTTGGTCGGTCTTTGTATACCTTAGCTTCTATAGGGAAAACCACAGAGATAAACATTTCGACAGTCCTAATTATTATGGGCTGCTTAAAAGAGAAGACAACAAGACATTGAAAACTTAAAGGAAAAACGGTAAACTATTATTGTAGATCTATGAAGACATCTTTACAGCCTGAGGAGGTTTTACTGCCGAACCCCGCATATTACGCTTTGACAAATAAGGTATACTGTACAGGCATTCAATACGAAGAGTTTGTCCTGACGCACTTTTAGTTCATTGTAGATCACACATCTTAAAAATCTAGTCATAGTGAGTTCTGCTGCTTCAAAAGACATGCAAATTAAAAATCCTTGTCAATCTGGAATCTCTCAGTTGGTTCCTAAAGAGATTGACTCTACGTAAAGGGATTTTGGTAATGTTTTTCCATCAATACAACCTATGCATTTTGGAAAATTCCAATGTTGCCAAATCCTTCAGAAATTTGGCTATATTTTTTCTTAGATTTTTTAATACTTTTTAACGGCACAACAGCACTCCCAAACCTGAAAGGAGCCGGAAGAAATGCTTCAGAATGGGAAATATAGGAGTGTGCACATACACGCGGCATGTGAACAGACAGGGACAGGTTGTAAATTTAGATACACTGAGATTTCCAACTTGTATTATTGCATTTGTTGTACGATGTACTGTACAGTAGTAGATTACAAGTCGTGTAGCTATACAGAAAGATTATAATGTACAGTACTATATTTTTATGTTTCTACACGCCGTATGTAAACGCGGCCGGCTTTAGACTATGCTTGTCTCATCGTTAAATCACTCTTGGGCCTTGTCCCAGTGACTCCTGCTTCACTGGATGGTAGGCCTGAAATCGAGAAACTCATGTATACAATATGTCGTTCTGATTTTTCTTTAAAAAAACACTACAATTTATGTTATTAGCACCTCATGCACCCGTGGTTCTGTTGTCTGGACTTTCGGCTCTGTTTTTCAGCAACTGTCAAATGGAAAAGTAAGAGAGGTGTTCGGCTGGAGGGAGGAGTCGCTCCCTTGACATCTTACATACTCCGATGTCTGTCGATTAGCAAATAATAATGCAACTGGTTGGCTTCCGTGTTTCAGGTTGCTGGATGTGCTTAGCTTCGGTTAACAGCTCAGTGAATTTGTATTATTTTTCAAGGGGTTAGACCTAACGTTGTTCTAGTCAGTGTTGCCTCATATTTGTGCTTTTTAATTGTACGGGAAGGGATCAATAAATCATAGAGCGTTTCGTTTAGTTTACAAAACAAGTCGTGTTTTCAAGGTGATCTCGTCGAAATCTTTCGTCAATATAACGAAAGCTGAAGAAATTCCGATTCACCGCCACTTTTTCAGTCATCCACCAAAGCGGCACAAATTGTTTCTATGGGGAGTTGGATCTTCCACGTGCAAATTTGGAAGGAGGACAACAAGCAACGCTGACCTACTGGGCGATATTTAGTCTAACGAAAGAGATTTGAATAAAATCAGCATAAGTAGTATAGGTTTCATTTGCTCTGCACCACTTTCAATGGTGCAGTTAGGGGAGAAAATTGGTGAAAGTGGTGCATTTTTGCTGATTTCGGGTGGTCTGGGGGGCAGCTAGTCCAATTGGAGTTTCGGTTTCGTTTTTTCGAGTGTATACCCCGTTTTACCACATTACAATAGTTTTTTCCAATCTGAATTTTCTCGACTTTTACTTCACCAATCAACTCCAAACTCTTCGCACTTAAGTTTTCGAGCACGCTGGACACAATAGTTTTACATCCAACAACATATTCCACCTCTAGACCACCCAAAATCACCAAAATGCACCAATTTCCCCCCTATCTTCACCCTTGAAAGTGGTCCAGAGGCAATGAAACCTATACTACTAACATATCTGCACCACTGTCAAATTTGCACTAATCTATAATAATAGACGCCAGATATAATAAAGTTCAAAAGAAATGTACCATTGTTCGTCTCGTTTTGCTCTCTCCATCCTCCACCCCCCTACAATACCCTTCAACAGTGAACCGGCGGACTATTGTTTTTTGGTTGGTTTATTAATTATTTTCTCTGTCTGTCTGCAGAATACGGTGGACCATCTGCTCAAGAGTGAGAAATGGTCGCTGATGGTTGGCACCTCGTCTTGGCGGGAACAATTCATCGATGCTATCACCGTGAACGCCGGTAATGTTCAAACCAAATATTTCGATGTTCTTATGAAATCAATAAACTGAAAAATGCGTATCAGTTGGTTTGTTCCGGTTGAAATCATCCGGAAGAGGGCAGGAAACGGGGAGGAAGAGAAAGTCGACTTCAGAATCGGACATGCTTGTTGGGAAAAGTCAGAGATAGATAGATATACTATTGATAAGATGTTGCTAACAGGGAATCAATGGGTGAGAGAGTAGGCATTTTAGGTCAAAAGGTCAGCAGCGAGATGTCGGTATGAAAAAATGCCACATTTTCATTCACAACAAAACTTATATAAATTATGGTAGAATTTCAAAGTTTACATTAATGGCTATATACCTTAACAACTAATTCATAGACCCGATGAATCGAATAGTTGGGGAGGACGGGACAGAAGTCCTCACGCAGTCCATACGTAGCTCGTGACTGTGATGTACGAGATCAAGAAGTATATAGTCTTGCGTGCATTATTTTGATCAGGCGACTTGAATTTCACCAGCCAAGCAATAATGATTTGGAGTAATGATAATTGAAGCTCTTTGATGGATTTCAGGGAAGTTTTTTGTCTAAGAATTGAAAACGGGCTGCAGAAACTTCCTTACAGATTATCACAGACATCAAAGTGGTTCGGAATGGAGATTGGAAGAAGACAAGAATTGCACATCAGACAACCAATGTCATAGCCAAGTTCTACAGTGTATACTATGTAAGTGGAAGTCGAAAAGAATCACGTTGAAGAATATGATGATGATGAGTGAGTGAGCTTCGGTCTCGACCACATTGTTTTTTGAGAGTTGGAACTGTCACTGACGATGTTGAATAGAAAATTGAAAATATTTTAAAACAAATTGTTAGAAAATTATTGACCAACTTTGAACAGGCGACAGTGTGGATAATTCTATAGATACTGTTCAAACGAGAAAATTTGAGTTTTTTGTCCATCGCATATGAAGAGGAAATGTGACAGGAGAATAATCATCGAAGCGGTTGTGTTGAAGTAGAGAAGAGATGATGCTATTCTAGGTGTTGCTATTTCAACGGTCTTAGAAATGTGTCGGAACTGTCTCGGAGTCGATAGGAGTTTTATTACAGCCCACACTATTTCAATTTGGTTATTAATATATAAACCATCGTCGAGGAAACCCGAGTAGAGGGTTTTATTTTGCTGATTAATTATTGATTTGTAGTTGTAACTATGATTTTCAGACAAGGACACGGAAGGTAAAGCTGACGGATATGACCAAGGCCGTTATTCTTCAGTCTTTTATTTTATTTGCGTTTTTGTTCGACCACTGAACAGCGCACACAGGTGTAGTTTTGTCGTCCCTCTATACTCCCCGTATTAGCACACATTCCTATCGTCCACCTAACATTGCACGCTTTGAAATGCGGTGGGTCTATTACATAATTATATAGTTGATTTGTTTGAAAGGGTTTTCTTTTGAGGTGATTCTTTGCTGGTTGGAGTGTGTGATTTTTTTAAAACATTTTGCTGTTTTTTGGTGCAACTAACTATTCTACTGTAGAATTGATATCTTTTTTACAGTTAACGTTTGAAGAAAAGGTTTGGTTAAATGTATAGAAGTTCCGTTCCTCTCAATTGTTTAGTTTTGCGAGTTTTGTTGAAGTTTGTCAGTCGTTTTCGCCTGCTATACATCTCTATGACGAAGGCCTCAAAATGCAGGCCGCTCTCTGCGTCGTGTAGCGGTACCATAGAAAGCTTAGCGCAGAGTAGCCAGCCACGTGTAGAGGTGACATACTTCATCCAGTCTTCTGTGGCATTTCATTGTAAAAGAATATTGAGTGACATTTCAACTCCTACTGATTACTTGTGCAGCACTGCCGCTGGTATTACATAATCGGCAATCACTTCTCCAAGATAGTGGAACCTTCGAATTTGACGGGAATTGCTGGCATTGGCATCAGGAGAGTGGATAAAGAATTTTTTAGCGATAATGTGATCCTCTAAAATCTCGAACTGTGTAGTTATTTCGAAGAGGGGGATTGACAAAAGATTACTTTTAGAAAATGAATTAACAAATAATATCAGTACCACCGCCGCCGAAGTTGTATTAATTTGTGAAGAACGACGTCCTTTTTCATATTACTGTACATAGAAAGAAATGTCTAAAAGTTTTTCGTGATGCCCTCTCTCGTGATTGTTTATTCATTTTCGTCAGACAAAGCCATCTCATTTCTCTACTGGCACTATATCTTCTCATTACCTGATTAACAAACAGACTATAGTAATATTATCTTCGTATTGTCTGCGTTAATTACTTCCTTTGAGAATTCAGTTTCACAGACTGCGCTGATGGAGACAGGCGCCAGCAATGTCTTTGCAAAGCATCGTTGTATAGGAAGGACTCTCCAACTATTTGCCATCGCCCCACTTCTCGCTCATTATCCCGTATGATGACGACCCTAATCAATAATAATGTGTTTCTTGTCTGACATTTATTCTCCAAGCTAATTCGAAATTTAAATCAACCAATCGGAAATTAGGTAGTTCAACGAAGCTGGGCGTGGCATTTGCTGTTGGATGCTTTAGTCTCAATTGAAATCTATAGACTAATCTTTCTGACCTAATTGTATAGTATGTACTGTAGGATGCCGTAATCTGACCTACTTTTGGATGTTTCTGGCTTTTCAGGTGATGATAACAATGGCGAAGACGACGAAGACGCCGATGAGCAACTGCCGTCCTGCATGGATTATGTGATGCACTTTCTGACCCTCTTTTGGAAAGTCATCTTTGCCTTCATCCCACCAACTGGTGAGCTTCGTTTTTCATTTGGTTGGAGACCGGCGTGAATGACCTCTCCTTAGATCTGTGCCTCTATAAGGAAGCTCGCACTGTAGCTCTGTTGTGAATGACCTCTCCTTAGATCTGTGCCTCTATAAGGAAGCTCGCACTGTAGCTCTGTTGTGAATAGCCTCTCAGATTACCCACGTCATGGGGGCTGACGGACGTCGGACTATCCCTGTCGGCTCGTTAGAGGCCCTGATAGTCTAGGAGAAGCTCGATAACAGACACACGCAGACAGACAGACAATTAATTTTGGGAAACTCTCCATGATATCACATTCCGAGAATTGCTTGAAATTTCGTACTTATGTTGATATCAGGTGGACAACGTGGTGTAATAGTTACTAATAGGAATTGGCGACAAGACCAGATCCAAATTTCTTACTTGTTGAGTCAAAGTTTTTTACCTGAGCTTACTGTATAGACATCACAGCACACACACACACAGACAGATTGGCAGATTGACAGGCAGGAGTATAATCAGATTTGTTTTAGCACTCCTAGCCCTGCATTGTATCGGCTCAGAGTGTCTTTCTATCCCTTTTCTCCAAATCATTTTTCCTTAAATAATATCGATTTTAGTTTTTGTAGCAAAGTTAGCAAATGCTATTTTTGTGCGAATGAACAGATCAGAACTCTTATCGAATAACATCAATCAATGAAGAAGTGAAAGCGATCTGCGTTATTTCGCAGAGTGAAGCATCACATCTCTCCAGTTATTCCTGGCAGTTAAATTTCTCTTCGGGAGAGTTTAATGTGGAGAAACCTCTGGAGTTTGGTATTGGAGTTTGTTTTTGAAAACGGAAAGTTTACTGGAGGTGCGCAATGGAGAGATTAGGAGTATGGTCGGATGAAGACCAAAAGTGAGGACGGTGGTCGGTGCAGATAGTGTGCATTCGAAGAGAGTGCTCAGGGCATGGGTGCATGCTTATAGAACACGCATACTGGCAGAAGATCGCCCTAGTCGCAAATACTAGAAAAATATACAATATATTCCGCTAGTGTACGCCTATACTACTAAACAAGTAGTATACTTTGTTAAGCAGCTATAATACTATGTGAGTCGTAAAACAACCATTGTAAAAAATGGTGGGAAATGTATGTTATATTAATTACGTGGAATGATCTTCTTGCACCTCGTCTATCACAAAATGAATGTTCGTCTGGTAAGTTGATGAGTACATTACTTGGTGAATTACATTACTATAATGAGATAATGCATTATGTTCTGCATGTCTATTATCTACCTGTTGGGGTAATGAGCTTTCGTCCATGCCTATTCGTGATGAGATGATGATTTAGCAAGCTATACTGTATACGCTGATGTAAAACATTTGATGAGGAGGTGCTCCTATGTTAATGGGGTCGTTTTTCGTTAAGACAGTATTTATACGGTATATACCGCTTGCAAGAAGACAAAGACTTTGTAAATGGGAGAAGAAGAGGATTATCACTCAAGTTGGCAAAAACTGCACCATAATCGCCTCGGTTCGCCTACGACGGGGAGGGATTAAACAGCTGACTTTACTGAATTATTCATGGAAAACTGACGCAATTAATACCATCTCATTAATCCCTGCTGCCAGCGAATAGTTTTTCTTTTAAAATATTTTACAAATCGATTTTTTGGATTTTCCTTGCTCATATAACAGAAAAAAGTTTCATTTTCTCCAATAATCAATCAACCAATACGACCAGGAATTGCTAATGCCAGGACCGACGGAAGGATGCCAAATCTGAGGGTGTGTGTGTGTGTGTGTGCTAATGGAGTTTGTACCCTCCTCACGGATTTATTTCTTTTTGCTACTTGTAATTATGACGTTAAAAACAACTACATCTCAAATTTTGTGCTAATCATTCAAACGCTTGCTGAGATAGTTGAAACTTTGGTTTATAAATTGTTCACGATATACGCAGTCTAGCCTCGTTATGCCGCATCAAGGAGGGCTTTCAAAATCGTCGCAATTGCCTAAAGTAGTAAAAGTGCTGGAGACCGCAAGGGCGGACAATGTCCGGTTGCACTTTTGTCAAAATACCTCAGCTGCCTTTCTGAGAATATCAAAGTCGACGCATTATATATTTGCGTGCCAAGAAAAAGTCATTTTCTTATGTTGCCCAACACCTATTGGACAACATAGGTTGGGAAAATTGTTTAAAGAGATCATGTCTGTAGGGGGCTATGAAGCTAGGTAAACTTTGCATCCTTTGAGAAGAACCGGGATTTCTCAAATGTTCATCAATGTAGGTTCGTCCCAAATGCCGGTGATAAAGAAACATACTGGCCACAGCAGCTCTGATAAGGCGCTCTCAGTGAATATATTTCCCCGTCCATAGAACACATGAAGGTGACCAGTCGAAGCTCTACAATGTGCCACCTCTACATCTTTAGCAGGCGCTGAATTTGTGGATGGAGTAACACCGAAGGAAACGACAAAGATGATACCAGCAGTTACTGTTGGTCTGAACTGAGTTAAATTTGGTTCAATTACAGTTTTACGTCATTTGTAGCGTTAAATAAAATTATCGCATCCACTAAATTAAAATCACACTCTTTGAATGACAATATTGCTAAAATCGGTTTCGGAGTCTTCTTCGTGACAGGGTTAAGGTGGTAGTCTAACAAAATGATTCAATATTGCTCTTTCACTATTCCTCGAATGACAATGCTCAAATGTACTGTAAAGTGTAAGATAATTGCTCTCTCTCTCTGTGTGTCTTTCTTTCTTTGTGAATTTATCTCTTTCTTACCCATTTGTCATTTTTCCCATCCTTCTATTTATCTATCTCCATCTGTTTTTTCCATCTATTACTTTCTCCTTTTATTCTTTTCATTTTCCAACTTTCGTAATGTTTTCTATATTCGCTTTTTTTATTTTCTCCATTTGCCTCTCTCGTTTTGTCGCTTCCCTTATAATGCGAGGAATCCGTGTCAAGAGTAGGCTACACAACTAAGAGCAGTATAGTATTCCTAGTGTACATTTGTCGCATCTCATTTGAGAATTGCAAACAGACGCCTGCCCAGTGATTCTGGCTGTTCCGTTTATTATTCCATAGCTGTTCGTATCAACCGGCAGCCAACCGCGCGATCACGCAAGTAATTTTGGAACACAGCGCAGTCTTTGTTGTGGTATTGGTTGGTGTATGGAAGTACAAAGTATGTCAGGTACAAAGAAAGCAGGTGCTTGTGGAAAAAATAGCTTTACAAACGAACGAATGAAGTAACTCATATACCTGTCATATTGATTGGGACGCTTTTGGGGAAGACTTGATGTTAATTATCGAGGGTAGAGGATAGGATGGAGGCTTGGCATATCATAGAAGCATCACTTCCCCGGAAAATCTCCCGTCGTCTAGTGCGACTGCACATCACGTAGTACTGCCGGGGCGGCAGTGTATCCTTGTCTGACCCCACTCCCTTCCGCCTCGGGGGGGGGGGGTATAAACGCCAGTGTGTTCTCCAACTAGCATCAAGATCACCAAAGTTAGCTTTGAGCCTACCCCCCTCCCTGCTCCACCTGAGTAGCCGAGGGGCGCCTACGTACGATCATCCACTTTCCCGCCGCAACTCTCCCACGATTCACTGCACTCCTCCTATTTGAGAGCGAGCGGCGTCGTCGCGGCCCGGGGAGCTAGCTCTCCAAGACCCCGTTGCTACCGGTCGGTCTCTGCACTCAGCTCCTTCTTTTTTCTAGCAGTGTCACTCAGCTTAATCATCGGCATAGCCACCACCACCACCATCCGATGTCGTGTTAGCAATTAGAAGGCGAGCGGAGGGGCACGCTTGCTTTGCTTGTCTGCTCATTTTTTATTGTCAATTTGGTGTGATCGCTTTTGTCGTCTAGCGGGGCACGGAACGAGAGGGTTTGTTAGACTTCGCTCTCCCCTTCCAGACTTCTCGTCTCGCCTTGCCTTTCGGCCTGGTTCTCTGAGCTTTTATAAAGCGTCACCGCGACGGGCGAAAACAGCGGAATCCACTTTCACTTTAAAGCAGGCCTTCCTGAGACCTAAAGCGAGTGGGTGAAGTGCAGTCTCAATTAAAAAGCAGATTTCCTTGACATAGTGAGGACTGGAGATCTAGATGGATTTGAGGAGTATATGTGTGCAGGAGAGAAGATTAATAACTGAGAGAGTTCGCCGATGACATCAGCCTATTGTCTTCAAATGAGAACGAAGTCAAATAACTCACTAATAGATTATCAAATACATGACTCCGCAGCAATTCCCTTTCTGCACTCTATTTAGGACTTGACGTTTACTACTTCAGCTGGTGAAGCTTTGCAGTCCGATTTTGTGACACATTTGTAGTGTCAACTCCGTTGAAATTGCAGACTTTAGAAGTTCCATCGGTTTATTTTTTCGAAGATTTTCCATTGTCGTGCCTCGATGTCTTGCAGCTGCCGTGAGGGTCTATGGGGGGAAAGACAGCTAATTTTCTGGCAGTATTCTTTACCAATTAGTGAACGTGTTTGTGAAAGAAAGGGTGTTCACGAGGTCAACCGCAGAATCACGATGAAAGGCAAAGAAAGCGTTTGAGCAGATACCACACCTTGTATACCTGGATAGCATGGGAACGGTAGATGCAAAATCGGATAAAGGAATTAGAACAATGAATCATTATCTTTAACACACCGTGCACTAAAATATATCGATAAGGTATTACGCCGTGCTGGTGCGCGTCGTTTGTCACCACGTACTAAAAAGCTGGTAAAACTTCAGTTGATGGTTCATATTGAGGGGTTAGTGGAAAGATTAATCAGAGTGACACCGCTTGAACGCTCATGCCGTTTTTGTTAACACAGCGAAGAGAGACGGACGCTATGGCTGTCGCCTACGCCAGATCTCTGGCATACGCTCTTGCTTTCTCCAAGTGCGATCGGTCAATGCAAGTTCTTCCCGTTATTCCTTTCCCAATACGTAATCAACCACCCGGATATCTCTCTATCTGTACGGATGATCGTCTGCATTTATTGTCGACGCGTAGCAGCACGGCGTAGCATCTCCTTGTTGGAAAGCTTGTGTTTCCTATTCTGTGTAGGAACCACATTTCGGCCGCCTTCAGTCGACTTGTTAACGGTGCAAGTTTCACGGAAATAAAACGGCGTAGATCACTCATAGCAGCACTTTAGTAGAATTGACCGGGAGGATTTCCTTAATAACCTTTTTTAAAAAAGATAATTGAAAACAATAAAATAAATAAATAAATATTTTTTATTTCTACCCGGGCTTAAATTAACAAATAACTGGTTTACAAATAAACGAAAAGGGAAATTTGTTCGGTCAGGCTAATAGAGTAATTATAAACACGTAACCTTGATATAAAAATATATAACAGCTGTTTGGGAACGAATTAGACAGTAAAAGCCTTTATATATCGAACAAACATAGAAAACGTCTCTTAAAATGGGGAAACAAAATTAAACTAAACAATTTCATCAGCCTGAACCGAACAAATATTGAATACAAATTTTTATTTTTTATTTTGATCCAACCTAAACAAAGCCCCTGGTATGGCTAGGGTGTACCAGAGGAAAAAACTTCTATCGAGCTGGCACCCCCTTTTTTTAATTATATTAAATTTAATAATGTGTATAATATAGTAATATTTTTTATATCATTGTTTTTTTTTATTATAAACAAAACAAATTTAACTAACTTATTTTATAAAATATTTTAGCAACCACCTTAGGGAGGATTCTCTCTTTATCCTTACTCTACTATGAGTTGTACTATCGCCGAAGTTTATTCATCGTTATACGATGATCGTCTACCGGTTGGAGGTGCCTAACACAATTTTGTATTGCCCTAAAATGGACAGAATTGGATACTTTTTGATGAAATGAACTCAGTTTCTATACGCCAACCTTTGAGGTAGTAATAGGAAGTAACAATCCAAGCAAGAGCAAGTCTCGAATCTGGGCATGACAGCCTCATATATAATAAGTACACAGGGATGTGTTTATTGTGGTGCCTGGGCAACAGCGTAATTACTTGCACACTAATTGGGGAAGTTGTTATGTCGCTGCGTCTTAGCATGCCTATATAGGGAGCGAGAGATTTGATTTGGGAAAGCTCATTAACGATATAAGATTACTGTGTGTTGTTTCGCATTGTACCAATTGTTAATGGGGCTTTTAATTTTTCACAACTTTTCCACTCCCGTAATCAGATGGCCATGTATTTGTAGCAAAGAGGTTTGAATGCAAATACTGACACGCAAAAAGAAAAGGCGAAAATTTTATATGCAAGTGCTTGTAAACAGACTAAACGAATCCAGCTAGATATACAGTATGTCAGGTAGGATGTAGAAGTCCTGATGGCGTGGTTTGCATGACGTAACTGTGCTGCTTCTCATTTGTGATTGTCAGATTACCTGCGCGGATGGCTCTGTTTCTGGACGAGCATCGCCATGATCGGACTGCTGACCGCAGTGATCGGGGACTTGGCCGCCGGATTCGGATGCACCGTTGGTCTCACCGATGCCGTCACATCCATCACCTTCGTCGCTCTGGGAACCAGTGTACCAGGTGAGAGGAGGGAGTGCTGGATGGACCGTCTTCTTCTCTGACTCATTCATTCGTTTCTCCCTATATACTTTAATGCTGATTTCCAAACCAGTGAACTCGAGGGAGAGCATTTCTACCGTATAATCCTCCTTCACATTTCACTTCTCTCATATATCTCTAAGTGGAGCTTCTTTTGACAACGTACTCTCTTCAGCCACCAGCACCTTACGGCTACTTCCCTAAACTCCACACAATTCAAGGTGCATGGAGAAAGTTCGAGTTTGTTTTGTTACCCGGCCCCTTCCGGAGGATGGGGGGGGGGCGGCGCAGGACCGCCGAGACCCAGCAACCGGGCA
>JAUYWV010095543.1:0-14154 GCA_032274565.1 Nematoplana nigrocapitula
CCAAAGAGCACCTGCAAAACATCATTTAATATTGCCTATTTGGTTATCAAGGGATACATTGTTGGTATCCTTGAATAACTGTTGTTGTCGAAAACGTCGGAAACATTTATTTCATTGTTACTGTTGTTGTCGAAAACGTTAACAATGAAATAAATGTTTTTTCGATTTTTGCCTGCATTATCATCTGCTACATGTCTATATTCTACATATGTATTCCCATTGTCATTTTTAATGATCAACTGTATAGTTTGTTGCGTGAAAGAAGAATTTTGTGCCTGTATATTATTGAGGTATATAAATTAATAATGTGTAGTATATTGAGTTAATTCAACTACAAATGCAGATTTCGTAGCGAAATCCTGATGCAGTCGCAAAAGTACTGGGTGTATTTACACTAAATATGCACTCAAACAATTATTGTCCGACCTTTAACTCAGCGACAAGCTAGGTTTAAAAATAGACACAGTCACGTATAAAAATATTGATCCAAATAACTATAAAACAAAACTAACCGCTTAACGGAGCAGTGAACAACTGCTGACTGTGATTAATAGTCATGGACTAAAAGCCACCCTCAATTACAGCGCACTGTCGGCGGTTTTATATTATGTTAAGCAAATGTCCCTTAGATTGTCCTAAATTTATTTTCCTAATTTATTACTGCAATAAATTATGCTTTAACAAGTATAGTTTCGGTGATTCAAACTATAAAATAAATTAAAAGGAAAAACATTACTGCTTTATTCTCAGCACAACAACAATCTCTATATTTTATTTAGCAATACTGTGATAAGTGGGCGCTGTTGTACATAACGGACAATTAGATTGTGCATACTGTAATTTCAAACTTGAATAAAAATGATAGGTTTACGATTAGTATATGATGATTATTTAAATTATATAGTACAGCTGTGCCCAGGCAAAAATAACACATTTGCATTTGAAGTTCACACAGACTTTGTATTAGTTCCATTAGGAAACAACACTTCTGCAATCAACACACTTTAAATATGTTTGCACAAGTGTGAATATAAAATTTGTACACAAAATAACATCCACAGTTTTGCAACATGGAAAACCATTTCCGTTAACTGTAACAGATTATAAAATGCCAGATAGGTTCAAATGAAAATCGATTATTTGTCTGTATTTTAAAATAATAAATTTATTATAATTTGGCTCATTTGAACATTAAAATCGCTTATTTGGCTATATGTTTAAATTTCCAATTGTGTTTGCTGAGCACAACCGTACAACATTATCTAACACTGGAAATACTGATTTTTAATGCAACTGGGCACGACAATACACAACAGTAATCGCAGTACTTCGAAAGAGGAAACAAACCATTTGTGTTTATCAATTGACAACAAAGGGTGGCCGAATTAACATGGGTGCCAGTATCAATTGTGGAACATGTTGAGCCCCAAAGCTAAATTTCAAATTGAAGAAAATAAATTAGAATTACTTACGTCGTAAGCCCCTGCTTTGATCTGCGCGTACAGCCTTGACTGTTCTTCGTCCCAAAATGGCGGATAACCGACAAGAAGTATGTAGAGTATTACCCCTAAGACGTTGGAAGAAAAATAAGACGATAAAGACGTCAACAGAAAGAGAAATACTGCTGAAGACGACGCTTAGAAGAGAAAACGCAACACACAATGCATTCACGAGGATTTAGCAAAGTTTTATGGCGCTTATTTACAAACAGCCTTCAATTGTGTGATCCGAATAAACAGACATGAAGTCTTCGGTAAACATGGCGGATGGCTCTATAGATTAGAATTTTCCCAAGACAGGAAAAACAAAAAAAACATTCTACCTCGATGTTTATGACTACACCAGTAGTAAAAAGGTATTGGTATGTTGCTGTATAGGTTTGTCGTTCACCTATTATCCCCATACTTATACATTTGGTACACGAAATTTACAAAATTTACAACTACAAAAATCACTGACCCATTTTAACGTATATGTACTCTCGTACTCAAAATACAAAACATGAAATATACTATATAATAAAAATATAGAAAAAATTGCACTTGTTGAACCCAGTCGGACAAGACTTAATATGGGACAGTGTCACATGATGATCCCAGTCATCACCTTGCCCGATCAGTACTTGGTATCATTTGAAAGATAAGGATGGTGTTTTATGAGACTTTTGTCCATACACACAGACCAACAAAAACTTCCACAAGTATAGGTTAACACAATCGAGTATAGTAAACCAAAAATCTGGAAAGAAAGGGCCATATACCATCATTAGGGTATAAACCCAAAGAAATTAATGCAGACGTGCCGCGTGTCCATAAATAATGATTTTTTGTATCAATCGTATATTTATAATGGGGGACGATTTAATTCTGTCACTATGCATTTATATCTTAGTATATTTTATGTGGCATTTCATACTCATCTCATCCTAAATTTAAATCTGGGCCGGCGTATATGGCACTATTTGGTATCATACGAAAGCTAGAAACATGCTCTATTCGACAGAAACGCAAGAAACGACATTACATGTAGCTATCTGGCTAAAAATACACTTTATAGGGGGAAAAACAGCGACATAGGCGCATCAGTTGTCTAAACAATAACAGTTGCGGAATTTATATATCATTCGAAGAATTTTGTTGAGAAATAATTAGTTTCAATAGTTTTACATTGCACATGACATAGTTTTGCAGATATTTACGATTAATGACCTGCGTAATGTACAGCAATACGAAAATCAATAACATTGAGGACCCTCCCATTTGAAATAAATAACCGATAGACAAATTCCGCAACTGATATTGTTTAGACAATACTTTCCGCTTTCTTCACATGTAATATTGTTTTTGCGAACGCGCAATATTTAGTTTCTATGCGTATTTCGGTAGAAGGTCAACTGGCCTACAGTATGTCGCTGTTATTCACTCTATATAAAGTGCATTTATTGCAAGACAATTACATTCAATGTAGTTTATTGAGTCTTCGTCAAATAGAGCATGTTCCTATAGCTTTCGTATGATACCAAATCATGGTATATACCCCCCCCCCCAGTTTAAATTTATGATGAGATTAGTAAGAAATATGCCATATATAACATACTGACAAAATTAAAACGCATCTAATTTGGAATATACAAAGGATATAGATAATTATTATTTATGGGACACGCGGCACATCTACATTTATTTATTTATGTCCATAATTTAACGATGATCTGTGCTCCTTCCTTTCCAGACTATGTTTACTACTCGATTGTGTTGATCCACATTAGTGGATGCTTCTGTTTGTCTGTGTTAGTGGACAAAAGTGTCATAAAATAGCATGATTATCTTTCAAATGATTCCAAGTATTGGCCCGGTGAGATGATGGCTGGGATCAACATGTGACATTGTAACATACTGTGTCTTGTTATAAAGTATTACTATAATTTTTAAACCTAAATATGATGGGAAATAGTTGTATAATAAATATTTGGATATAATATTCAAATTATATTGAAAGACAAACTTAAATATTTAATTCTCCTCTCTCTCTCTCTGTGGGTAATCAGAAAATTTAATGATTGTTATTTAATGTGCGGCTTTTTGAATATATAATAGGTATCTTATTTAAAAAGTTTGCGTATTTTTATTTGTCATTTGATTTTGTTAGATTTTCATATATTGGTCAAACATTGCCTGCATATGTTTCAAATTGAAGTCATATACATTTCTGTTTATAAAATAAAGTAAAACCACAGTGTAAAACATTTATTGCAAATTAAAAATTAAAACTCGTGCTTTCGAGCGACGGCTGCGCTCATGATTCTAATTCATGCTTAAATCAAATTCACGGAACATAGTCAAAAAAATTTCATCATATTCTAGACATCTGGGGGGGGGGGGGTCCTGGACTTTGGCCAGATCGAAAAATTGGTTTATCATGACAGTTCAGGGCCCGGTTTCCTGATAACTCTACTTGGCCCACTCATCCCCTGCGGTGAAGTGTTGATTTGTAGAATATACACTGGTTCATCCGTAGACTATTAGATTTAATAAAAAATAAAAACGCATGATAATGCATAGTAACATCTTATTTATTGTTAAGCCTACATTAACAATGTAGGAAAATTTTGTTCTAAATTTTTCAAGACTGTTTTAGCACAAATATTGTCCTCGAGATGAAATTAGGAATTTTCAGATTAAATAAATAAAAATATCTATGCCTCCTGTATTTGTATTTGAGCATGCGATTGGTATGGACAGACAGACCACAGCAGCGCGAATACGCGCCACCTGATTCAGAGGAGGAGGAGGAGTAACCAAGTAAATTTCAGTCAGTGGATAATGATAATGTTTTAGTTGAGGTGTCATTTCAACTTGATTTCAAACTGCTGAATATTTATCGGGGCAGCTCATTCAACTAGATTCCAATGCACAATTTTGGATACTAATTTTATATGGTAAAACCTGGCGACGATAGGCAAATCTTCCTCCCATAATGCAGGCATGAGTTTGAGATAAACACAAAAGGGGCTTAGGACTACAACGCCCGAGATGTGTTGATGCAGCAGAATAAATCTTATTGTGTCATATGTGCACGAAGGTAATTGAGCGTATCAAGAACAATGCGTGTGTTGGGAAGTGCTGTGCCACAGCGTTTTAGCTATACACTCTGTGATTCCCAGTCTCATCTTTCTCCCTTCGCCTGAACAGCTCGACAGATGTGTACAGAAATGCTTCAGAGGTTTAACTATATAGGAATAGGATAACTATCAAACAGTTTATAAAGATGACAAATCGTTAATCACATAAAAACTGAAAATAAACACATGCAGTATAAGAAATACATTTATTTTTTTAAAAAGCACAACAAAAATCGGAGATGTAACAAATCAGGAAACTCCATTTTCACAGAAAACAAATATTTCAGAAAATATATTTATACATACTTAATAGACTACGAAAAATCTTTCTAATTATTAAACAGTGTATTTTTTTAAACCGTACACTGATTCAATTATTTTTCTTTAAAAATTAAAGCAAATATTTTAACAATGTGTCACTACGTAATAACAATGCTTTGCTCCAAAAATGCATCCAAACGACATGAAACAAAATACACTGTAACTTAAATCACATGCAATAGACAGTGGCGTTTGTTGGATTCTAATTTAAAAAAATCAATACCTTATACTAAGCTAACCGTAGAATAACTCACTGATGCAGAACAGGGAGGGAGAGTGAGATAGATGAGATGAGAGGGAATGGGTGAGATCGAAAGTTTCTAGAAAATGGGCTGCACGCTCAATAACTATTTTGAAAAAGGCTTGGTAAATGACGGAATTACATGATAGTTTGCTGGCTAAGTGTAACTCCAACAAGCGAACGAGATTACTTGTGGAATTGAGAAAAAAGTAAAGTTTTTCATTATTAATTTTCCATCATTGATTGACACTACTGTGTTTTTCTTTCATTTTCCCTCTTCGTTTTCTTGATACAAAATACTTGACTGGTTTCCGTTTATTTCTGTTTCACAGTAAAATATACATACATCGACCCACTGCACGTGTTCTCCAAACTTCTCCATAAATGCATTTCTGCGGGTTGTCTTGCAAACAATCTTTCTTCCAGATGAAACAGTAGATCGTACTGTCGTCGTTGGCAACACCTCGTTTCAGGAAATTTGTCGTATTTCTAGATCCTTATTATGTTTTCTGGTGAGCTCGTTGATGGTCGACAAGTCCGATCTTGGATCGAATTTAGTTGCCAGAAAGGTGCAGTATGCTTTAGTTGGTCTTTCTAGCATCAAACGGGGCAGCCTCGAGGATGTGGTCCGTTCTAAGCTCGCCAAAGAGAATCCCCCTCGGATTTTTGGACTCGTTCGTACGAACTACATGACCTATCCACCTGAGGCTATCGCAAGCTTCTGTATGGTTGTCTCTGCTCGCTTGAGGACTTCATTGCTATAGTGATATAATACTACTCCTGAAGTGGATGCTCAGATCTTTCTGATTAAAGTGCTCCAGAGGAACATGGGTCTGGACAGGTTTCGCCTCTGCAGTGTATCGTCGAGACAATGGCAGTGTTGGTCCGACGCGGCAACTCTATGGAGTTGATGATGCAGCTAGTCAGTTTCACAAAACAATAGGAGACCATTGAAACCCGTTTTCAACGCTCTTTTTTATAGTTGTACACTAAAACAGAAATATTACTGGCTGGTAGGTAAGCTCCAGTTGATGGTCAAGAAAATTTTATTTTCAAGTGAGCATGCGGACCACAAGTTGTTGACCGCAAGTTGTAGAGTGCGTGGGTCGGTGCCGCTTTGTAGTCTGTGTCCTACGTCTACAGTAGGTCACTTTGAAGGTAGTGCTGCAGACAAGTCGGCGTTTCCCTTACATCCAAGGGTTATCACTCAGTTGGCAGTTCATCCAATATGAAGCAAGGCGGATTAGGAACTCTGTCAGTGAAAGTAGACAACCCTGTTTCAATCCACAAGTGATGGGAAATTCATCCAGAATATACATACTGCCGTAGGCTTGTGTGATATAGTTATTGAAATACCTATGATTTTGTAAACATGTATAAAATATACAAGCCAAAACTTGCTTCGCAAATCTCTTTATTGTACATCATATAAATCAGGAACTAAGAAAATGTTGTATTGATATACCCCTAATGTTGTAGAGTTGAAAATACAATTATGAAATAGTATTAATAAAAACCTAATATAGGTATATAAATACGCTCATAGAAATTCATTTAAAAAATTACATAAACTTTGTGCTCGCGTGTATATCAGTAGGTTATAGACATAAATGGTTTTTATTCAGCGCTGATAATTATATATCACTAGTACATTTAATCTTTCTGTGCATGCCATACAACAAGTAAACAGTGTGTTCTAATTTTCTATAAATTGTCACACGATACATGATTTTTTTAAATTTCTTTATACTGCTCCCTTCGAAAGCATTTGAAAGCTGAAACACCCCAGAGATTCTTTCTGGCATGTGCTATTTGTAATAGAATATGTTCTATTTTATTCAGTGGAGCGCAAACTGACACATAGTGTTAATAATTCATTGTACAAAATATTATACCCATATTTGAAAAGTTGATGTGTGTAGAAATTGGTTGTCCTCAATATTTGTTATAGAGTTGGAAGGGTCTGCAAAACATCAAATCCATACTATTAATGCGTGTAAATAGTGTTCGGTTGAAAACTAAGGAATATCAATCGCAATATAAGTAAAATACAATATTATACCAAAAAAATTAGGAATATAATTTCTACATGCTTATATAAAAATTAGACATTGATTCATTTAAAATCATAAATAAAAATCCAAATTAACAAATTATAATTATCTCAACTAGTACAAGGAAAACACTCATATAATAATGCAAAGCAATTCATAATTTCATAATTTTGAAAAATGGAAATTAAATTTACGATATAGATTTCAGGGTAGCTAATAACAGAGAGAAAATTAAACTGTTCGTTACCAAGTTTTATTTTACGTTGAAATTAAATTGAAATAACATTTTGATAGTGTAAACACAAGATTTGATATGGAGTTTTACAAAACAACAGCACTCATAATTTATACTACACAATCCACATATTCAAACTATTACTTGTAGAAAAACTTGTTTTTCCTAAATAGAAACACTACGCCACGCACAAACATTCATTAGAAAATGGCCCGCTTTCGATTATGATATTTGGCAGATTAAAGCATTACAGTATTATGACCTAATGAAGTTTGAACAGAAATATAGCTGTTTTGATGAGTTATGGTGGATTATTCTTACTTTTAACGGAATTTACGGCTAGATTCATATCACTACACACCGCACACATCACAGATTTCAGCGTTACTTCCAGTGAGGTTCCACTGTTCACTGACGCGGCTAGACAGGTGTGGTTATTACATAATAGGAAATATTCGCATCCATGCAACAGCAAAAATGATACCGAATTTAAAAAAATGAAGAGAAAATCAGGTCAATAGGGAAATCGGAACAGTAAAGGTTCCAATGTTCGATATTGACCTGAATCCTTTTATTTATTTTTATCATAAATCTACACTGTGAAACTTCATTCTATCTCAGTTATATGTTTTTGATAATGCTGACTCATTTTAATAATGCCTGCTGCACAATATACGACAGTTGCTTTCTTTATTTTTGCTTTGGGCGTGGTGTTCCTGCATCACCCTTAAATAAGATGAAAAAATGGTTTCTGATTTACACTTTATATTCCCTGTTACATCGTAAATAATTGAATATATGAAAGGTTCAATGGAATCTTACCGCATGCCCATATATCCACGGGTTTACCATACGGATCTTTTCTTAGAACTTCAGGCGACAGATATCCAGGAGTACCCGCAAAACCTGAAATATATTTTTAAAACTAAACTTTTGACAGTTCAATTGAAACGAAATAATTACAATATTTACATGTCTAATAAATAAATACCTACTAAACAATGTTTTTCATTTTCATGGCGAAACAGTTATAACAGTAAAACGGAGTAATTCGATTATATCCGCTTCAATTCAATCTGCACGTATTCATTGAGTTTTCCCTAGAGGCTTGGTGCAATGCGATACTCTCCGCTTTTCAGACATGGAAAAAGTGTCCCCCAAAAGATAAGAGAAATATGATAAGATGATGGAGCTTCTGAAGAAAAGTCTGACAGAGCAAGAAGGGCTATTACACAAACTTCCAACTATCTAAGGGAGATTATTTTTATTCAGACGTAACATGTATGAGAATAAATTGCATCCAGAACCTGAAAGGCTCATTGTATAGTTTGAATAGAAACAACGCAGATCTTAACAGCTTTAACAGTTGAAATTATTATGTTTAATCTTGAGAGGGGCCCGCCCGGTTTTCTTCTATAAAGGCCTCCAACGAACAGCCTCTACAATCGTCTGACAACACGTCAAGTCAGAGTGACTATTACATAAGTCTTGCCATTGCATGGTCAAAGCAAAATCAGCGTTACGTATTTCAATATATACGTATATATACAGTACTGTATATATAAAATTAAAAACAGATAATATAGAGTCATCCATCAAAAGCGCGTTTTTACTGCAGAACTAGGAAATATGTTAAATAATCTAGTTTAATCACACAGTGCGATGTAAATAACTTAACTCAGAATAACAATGTAGAAAACATTATAGGTAGTCACCATCTGCTGTAACAATCGCGTATAAATCATGAATCAAGCTGACAAGTTCTCTGTTCCAATTGAAACGTGACATATTTGCTGCTCATGCATGAAATCTTCGAAAAATGATTCGACATTAGTTGATGGAGTTGAATATTATATCTCATCTGGGAAATTCAATATTTTTGAATACATATCAGCGCACCAAATTAAAATCTTGGAATAGGGAAGTTGTACAGCATGAATTATGACATTATCAAAAAAATGTCTTGCTAAAACTGCGGTGTGTGGTCACGCGTTGGCATGCATGATTGAAAGTTGATTACGTTGTTGTTGTGTTGTTCAGCGGGTCTCGTCAGGGGATCCAAATCGCCTTCAAATACGAGTCCACCAACATGTATTTCTCTGAGAGGTCGTGCCGGCAGATACAACTAACTTGGGCATAGAAAGTGTCTCAGAAGGGATGCTAAACCGTTTAACATCACCCAGATGAAGCTGTGTGATTAACATTACAACAGAGGTAGACACCAGCCCTCATCCGAGCCATACCCAAAGTTTCTACAGCATTATGGACCTCATAAGGGTGGTCGCAATTTAACTAAAAGGATTTACTTTCACACAACACCTTCATATACCCAAGCATAATTAAGATGTCCCGAAGCCTCGTGTATTTACACCACCACTCAGGGTGGTCCCCAGGACACCTTGTGCGTAGAGGCACTGGAGGTTACACGATTGTCCCCAAAAGAAGGTGATCAAGTGAGAAGAGGGTTAGACTCTGCAAGGATTTACAAGCCCACACAATCACAATAATAATAATAATAATAATTTTATTTACCACATCTTCTGTATCAAGCAATCAGATAGGACACATAATTATAAAAGAATGCACACAAAAAGAAAAATACACTACACAAAACATGTTTAATGAATATAATAAAGACAAGTTATAATGAGCGGAATAAATCTGGTTTCAATATTTTTTTTAAATCTACCAAAATTTATCACATTGCGGCAATCCGCTGAGAGCGTTTTAGTAGCAAGGGCCAGCTACAGCGGAAGACCCCTCTATGATGCGGCAGTTTGCTAATGGCTGATGAAGATACATAATCTGTTGTGAACAAAGTGAAGTTGAGATGGAGGCAGAAGCAGCAGGCCGTATTAAGTCTTTCAAATATGAAGGCGCACTTCCGTAGAGGCACTTATGTATACGACAGCAAATCCTATACTGAATCCTCTTTCTGACTGGAAGCCAGTGGAGCTCTTCGATGGCCTCAAATGTAGGCGCAATCCGCGGTAGATTTTTAAGAAGTCTCGCACAGTAATTCTCAATGTTTTGAAGACGCTGAATTCTATAGTCTGGACAATATGCAAATATGGCATTATAGTAATCTAATCGAGGCGACACAAAGGCATTGGTTATGAGAGCAGATACCGACGAATGACAAGATGTTTTAAATACTCAGGGTGGCCACTTCAGATGGATACTAAAAATTGTGTATACTTGTGTATATTTCATATATTATTTGTGTATGGTATAAAAGAAAAATCGTTTTTGGCTCTCCTAAAAAAGAATGCTATATGTGTTTTTAAACGACAAATAGCCCCTGTAATGGCGAACTAATACTTAAAGGAAACAAACTAGCAATCAATTACATATAATAAATATATTTATCCACAGTCATCTGCATAAATGCATTCGGAGTGGGTATACAAAACGAGAAAAAGTGTTCACAGTTTAATTACAAGCTGGAAAATAAGTAGGTTTTCAAGTCACGCTTATATGCACTATAGTCATCGATTCGTCTGCCATCACCAGGCAGGGCGTTCCAAATGGTCGGGGATGCGAGGGAAAACGCACCCCTAGCTGCCGACACACGGAGAATCGGCTGATGCAAGTGAAACACATTCAATTAAAAACAATCAATTACAATGAAACACGTTCATTTTTCCAAAATAAAAATTATGGACGGTAAAAATACAAGAAACACACCTAAATTGATATACAAAAAACAGCAATGTTCACAAAATTTAAATTAGTTCTCTAAGCTTTCAATATCCTTCCGTCTTTTCAATATATGGCTTCAAGAAAAAGTAAAATGATGAAAACTCATATTTTATACATTGTAGATCAATATCATAACATCATATTCACAACCATGGCCATGAGCATGAGATATATTGTGCTAGTGAAGTGAGAATTATTCTTTTGATAATTGTCTCAATCAAACAAATATTGGCACATTAAAAAAGTATACAAAATATTTTAAAATTTGTGTAGTAGCTCTTGTTTGTAATTGTGCATATTTGTGCATATTTGACCAAAATTCCCAAATTTGTGTATATTTGTGTATATACATGAATTTCGTGTATCCGTGGCCACCCTGAATACTGCATGGCATTGTACCATGTCAGTCTGTTATCATAACAGCGCTAATAACAGCCGAAGAGCACCTGTAAAAGCTTAATTAAATATCGCCTATTTAGTTATACATTGTTGGTATCCTTGAATAGCCAAAGGCTAAGTTGATGACGTCGCCGCAGCTACTGAGTTCTCTCAATAAAAGTTGTGCACCTCTCTGCTGCATTGACAGTTCGTCTGGCTGAAATACGTGAAAGAGATAATCACCACAAAAAATACATGCAACGATAATGTGGATTTTTGTCACTGATTATTCGCCTGGCCATCTAGCCCGACCCACTTACCTACTTTTCTTATTGGTGGAAATGGCTCCACATTATTTTAAGTTGTCGATAAAATCGTTGTCTCGTTGACACTTATAGTATTCAGTTAAGAAAAGTGGAATCCAGTGCGCACATAGACTTTATTCAAGATAAGATACTTTCTGATGATGCGATCTAAAGAAGTGGAAATGTATTTCACAGAAACTGAAGGATCATGTTCTATTTGTTCTCTTACTCTCTCAATTTTTCCATCCGTTGCTTTGGAGAATGGAAGATCAGATTTTTTTTCTTCCTACAGTTTGACATTCACCATCACTGAATTCTTTGACTATAAAACTTGTACTCTTCCCAGAGGCTTTTCACGTTATTACCTAATGAAGTTACAATATATTCATGAATTTGTTTCGTCTTTTATAGTATTTGTAGCAGGAACAAACATAAAAAAGTTAACACGGTCACTATAGTTGATTCTTGCATGCTGTACGGTAAAATCGCAATCGAATTTCACGAAATGTTAATTTTATTTGATATTAAACTGAATTTAAATTTAAATTTTAACGTACCGAATATAAAATTGTCAATATATTTTCATAGAGTGCTGTTAGAGAGAAGGTAGATACACTATAATTATTAATTTCAATGTGTTAGTAGCTGTAGTAACTAAGTAGTAGCTGTCAAAACGCGTTCAATTTTTGAAAAACGCGGTTTTTCATGGATGACCCTATTACAGTATATAAAGAGGTTATAAAATATGAAAAAATACACGCTACATGTCTACGGGAAGGACCATATGCAGATAAATCACATGAGTGTTACATAGCAATAAAAATAAATTAATCATTCTGTCTTCGCGACATGAAAATACTGCACTGACAAAGTGAACGCGCTTGGCAAGAGATTGATCGAGAAGTTAATAAAGAGAATAAAAATGAGTAACGTACTGTTTTTAAGTTCTAAATTTATCTACTATTTTATGTATCTAAGAAACTAATATGCATAATAATACATTTAGAACTCATGAATTTAGCGTTAAAGCTAAGGGTTGTTTGTGCGACTGATCGATGGACAGTTTTCCGGTGGTGTGCGGGTTGAGTGACGCTCTGTGCTTCGAGCTTCGCTGGTCAATTGACTGTCTTCAGGTTGTGTGCAGGGTGAGCGGCGCTCTGTGGGCTGAGCAGTTTCGAGCTTCGCTCGACAGTTCTTGTATAAATAGTTTTGTGTTTGGCTTAGTTACTACACAGCTGTTTCATGTTTCACTAAATGATAATAAAAACTTTGTTAAATAAAAAACATTTCAGCATCTTGAAATGATAAACTTCTATTCTTATTTTAAATAAAATAGTTTTAAAAAGAGCCGAATAGATCATTATAAACGGTAACTTTAGAAAACCAGGACTAGTACGTGGCATTTCTTTAGGAATTTATTCTGATTGCCTTAATAGTTGTTCAAATCCCAGTAAAATTTCGAGTAATAAATTAGTAAATTTTCAAAGATGACAAATGCTAATGAAAATCCAAAATGGCCTCTCGGATAATCCTCAATTATGTAGGATTAATTTGGTAACTGACGCTAACGTCCAGTTAGGCAAAGAATTACTCTTTCCCAATACTGTAGTTAACAACGCGAAAGTCAAGCATCACATCTGAACAGCTGGCGAAATCTAGCATGAAATGTTTAGTTTGTGACATGTACGGCTGCACCATTTTGCAAATCTATACACACAAACAGGAAATGCGGAGTTGTAACTGCTGTGCGCCTTACTAGTTGCTGTCAATAACTTTCATGCACGTTGAAAGTCATGATGTGTAGGTACCTCATCATGTGTTATTATCGACGTCTTCTTTAAACTACTATGTACTAGCGTGACGGAATATATAATAGTACAACATTAACTTTTCTCAGATTAATGAGAAAGTAAATATCAAATACAATTGCATTTCTGGTAAAATTTGAATAGTAATCATAGTGTGAATATAAGAAAATTTGTAGATTTAGCAAGGGGTTTACGCCGACTGGGTGAAACGCTTAGCATCTTTGTGGCTTCGTTTTATCTGTAGTTTTAATTATAATTCACATTCTTAAATACATGATTGATTGTTTCTATTAAGTAGTCCAGATATAACAAAGTCATAAAGACACAATGACCAATAAATACAATGGTGTGTCATCGTCAGCCAAGCAGCCAAAACAAAAATTATGGGGGGGCAAAAATTATTTTAGGGGGACAAACTATTTTACTACTCAGGGGCGTAGCCACCATTTCAGAGGTGGTGGTGGTGGTGGGGAGTAAAGATTTGGCCAA
>JAUYWV010095554.1:0-14153 GCA_032274565.1 Nematoplana nigrocapitula
ATGCTTCAGAAATTTGAATTCTCCAGTATAGCCTGATTGATTCCAAGCTAAATCAATAAATTTTAATTCTGCAGATGTTGCGATTACTAAAGCTATACGGGTAATCCTACTTGTTAATAAAAAAATAACAAATAATTCGTTGCTTAAAATAACAAAGAAAAGACAAATAGACTACGTAGATATCCAATCAAAAGCTAAATACTGTGTAATAAAACAAATCGCAAAACACAAATTTCATTAATCTGATCTATCAATTCTTATAGAGTCATACTGCGTGAAATAATGTTTGATAAAACATAATCTTAGTGTCAGTAAATAACTATTCTTGTTGAAAGGAAATTAAACAAATTATATCAGGGATTACTGTTGCAATAATTCACCATATATAAAACAATGTACTCTTACTCACGACATTTTTGAATTTGTGAACGGGTTTTGTTTTAAATGACGTGAATATTCACTTGGTTAATATAACCTCTTTTTCACTGCTTTTTCACTCTTTATCATAATATTGAATATTGAATATTATTATATACAAAGATTTCATATACGCTAAATATCTACTTCTTCTATATGTCCACTAAGGTTTAACGATTTGATTTTATTTACAAAAATGACATACAGGAATAAGTAAAATAAAAGATGTATTTTGACGCATAATGTTCCTCGCTTTACACAACGTGAAGTTACCGTTTGTAGATATATAGAGCATATTAAAATAAATTACACAATCATACAGTCATTTTCAAGTTCTGATAATGGAGCAAGTTCACCAGAAAAAAGTCTGCTGAGTCCGTTGAGCAATAAGACCCGTTTTACAGCAAACTTCTCTACATGTACGAGCCCGCGCATACCCTAGAGGTTCACCGAGCCAGTGGCTTCACGCCGTGACAGGCAACTCTTCAGACAATGTCATTGACTCCTACTGACAGATAGCTGGCGAGACAGGTGCATGTAGGAACCACCATCACAACCAATAAAGGCCAGGTATGTCTGGCTGTACATACAGCCATGCACCGCGGTACTCGAAAACCGGCAGTAGGACACCAGCAACCTCCTGACCGTTTCGGCGCCAGACTCATCACAGCATCAAGTTGGCAAGCAGGAAGCTGCTGTCCTCCAGTTCCCACACATTCCAGTCACGGCTTCTGCATCCCCACCCTCGCCACTCCGTACGTTCTCTAGCAGGTTGTCTTCGGCCACACCTACCGCAGCATGTATGCCTTATACTTATCTATCGCCCATCTCACCCAATATGTACATTTATTTCTCCCTCCTTCCTCCCCTCCCCTTCCTCCTAGGCGCGCACGTGATGCCCCAGTCAGACTGTGCTAACTTACCACTCAAATGGCAACCTCTTTAACCGTGGCGTCACCCACATCATCTGTCTGTCCGTATACAGACAGGCTAATACGCAGAAAAATTCCGAAAATTCCAAGGAATCAGGTACCGCAACAGAGAAGATCTGAATTGAGTTAACCGAAGAATTTACTAAATATCGGTCGATCCTTTGTAAGACTAATAATAAAACGTTTTGTGAAGACGGGTTCAAAGAGAGTAACAAATCTGCGCGTTACTTAGGCATTCCACCTTGTAAGTAATTCATAAAAATAATTTTTCAGATTTACTCTCTAACACATATTATATTATATATATTGCGTGAAATAGGAAATTAAAGCTATACGGTTTATCTCACTAGACCGTGACAATTAGACTATACATTTTTATTTGAATATCTTTGAATAAACAGAGTGATAATTTGTATTATACTTTGTTCAATTTTATATTTCTATATAAAAAAGGTTTATTAGAATAAGATATTGACTTGATCTAATGGATACACGACAAAATATAAACTGCAATATTTTGGACAGTAAATACGCTACTGTCTTTATTATAAATTATATTATTATCACGACTACAATGTACAACAAATACGTCACGTCAATTGCATATGAATATTTTCTGAATGCTCACAGGAGCTATACTGGAAAGCTGCAACCGAAATTACGCACACTGTACTAACAAACGTTTCTTTCTAAATATATGCGTATGCGACTGAATGCAACAGTGAATGAATGGAATGGAATGTTGTCTTTCAAACGGTAGTTAACACAAAACAATCCAATAGTGAACTCAGAATGAGTTCAAGGGAGATCGGGTGGTATGTATGATCACTAATTAGTGTGTCACGCAGAAGAAGACAAATGGAAAATCCACAAAAGCTTAAAGCAAAGTCAGCTCAGCAATCCCGATACCCTCTGTTCTGTGGAAACGACAAAGTTAATTGCACGGCTGTTTATAAAACACCGTTAACAATGCTAACTATGTTCAGTTCAGTGTCTGCAATCAGTCACTTTTTGGACATGATAAAAATTAAAAGTATTTTGATGAAATTTTAAGCAAAACTAGAATTATAATTTATCTAAATTAAATTAATATTTGATGAAAATGATAGAATGGCGATGGTCGATAATTAGAATATTGGGTTGTTTCTAATACAACATCCTAAAAAGATAAAATACAAGTGATTTAAATTTACCAACTTTCCACCGGATTGTTCGAACCTTTCTTTTTCCTTTCAAACGCCATCATTTACTAATTTTCATTCCAGTATGCGTCTATAACTCCAGCTACGACCATCTTCTCAAAGTCAACTAAATCACATTTTATATCTGGCAAGAACAAATAACGATGTCTTAAAATAATAGCGCATTGCAGACATAACAAACTGGATTTGATCGAATGTGTTCCGGCATTTGATTACAGTGCTGCGCTTGTCATTTGTTAATTGAAAATCCTCATTAGCAAATATCAACACTTACCATAATCATTTTCTCGATCATTCAGTCTGGTCAGGGACGTCGGGCATACATCCCGGGAACGCTTTTGATGCTCCTGCTGAATTTGTTGAACCCTTCGTTGGACCTCAGCTGCTGAAGAATATTTTTCCAGTGCGTTGCTATCTTTCGGGAAAGATCTACCAAATGATTGCGAAGATGCCAATCCCGTCTTACTGTTTTGTTGGCAGTTGGCGGCGAGCGCTTGCGCTAGCGAATCGGGAGTATTAACATAACGATACCAGCGTGAGTTGGAAGACAAACCGTTGAGGAGATATTGTGATGTATTGTTCAGCACGGCGAGATCGGCAGTGGTGAGGAAACTCTTCGAACTGTCAACGTTTGCCAGGAGCTCCGGCTCTTTGTCACCGAGATCGGATAGTGAGGAGGACTGATAGTGGTGTGTTGTAGGAGTGTTGGCAGAGGAAGAAGAGGAAGGGGATACCGATCTCCTCTGATGCCAATTGGTGTTACTAGAGTCCGTCTGGGTACCGGCAGACATCAACGGTTGGTTCAACGAAGGCTGCTGAATGTCTGAGTAGACATTCGCATAGTCGACAGTTATGATATTATGTGTTGCACAATATGGCGGAGGTGGTGGCGGAGCAGGTGGCGGTGGTGGTACTGACACCGAAAGTGGATTTGGAACTGGGCGTCGCGGCATAGACGGCGATGTCATAGCGAGACACTCGTCACTGACAGCGCTGGAAGATACTGCCGAGTCGTTGGCGGATGACACACTGTCTCGTTGTTGCAGTCCAGATATTTGTAAAAGACGTGCTGACGAGTTAGGTAATGCGCTGTAACCCAGGGACGCTGGCGAGATCCCCACCTCCTCATTCAGATTCGCTGGAGATCGCATAGTGAGAAAAGATCTTGGTAGAGCCATCTGCAGGGAGGAGAATCGGCCCTGACGTGCTTTGGTAGCGTCTTCGACAGAGGTCTGTGTAGAAACACTCACACCAGAGTCTACTGTTTTGCAGTCAGTGTCATTGGATGAAATGGAACAACTCTCCAGGCGAGACTCTCCAAAACTACTAACATGAGGTGCATTGAAATAATTGTCAAGAAAATGCGGGCGACGTTGGAGATGGGAAGATTGTGGAATAGAGATGGAGTGAGACTTCTCTGAGTAGCCCGGATTGAACACAGTATGATAATGCAGTCTGCCCATATCTTGATGGAATGAAAACAAATAACTGATTGCATATAATACAGTACATGAATACATTGTATGATAACAGTTAATAAAAATTAAAATATTCATAATTGTAAATAAAAATAGAGTGGGTATCTTATATATATCTAACAGCCAAAATACTATATCCTCTAAGATAGAAAATTTTTTGGTAACTCATTTCTTCCTATATTTAGCTGACTTTCATAGGTTGCTTTATTAAACTTTTATTATCATTTTTAAACTCTCAACAATATCTTTCAAATAGTCAGTCAGTCAGCAGTTCCTTCTCATTGTGGAGATTGGAGATCATGGATTTCCACTTCCTTCAGTCTTGCATTTGTCTCATAGTAATAGTAGTAGGCGACTCCTCCCCCAAAGTCACGTGCTAAGGGGGTCCACCGCCCAGCTCTCCAGGTTAGCCAATCTCGGCCCCCACTGTTTCAGCAGCGCCACCACCCCGAGGGGTCTGTCTAAAGAGATCCGGGAGTAAGGGTTGTAGAAAAATAGGTGCATGTAAAGAGGTGATGCATATACTAGTATGTAGATGCGTTTTGCAAAGTGGGCAGAGTGTAGATGTGTGTATGGCGTTTGTTTCATCACCTTCTCCACCGTCCATCCACTTTCTTCTTGGTCTTCCTCCATCTATCATACCTTCGATTTTTTCGAATATCACGTCCTTCTCTCTTGATTCATGCCACAGAATGTGCCCACATAACTACAATTTCCTTTTTGTCTAGAAAAAAATTTAAACTGCCCTCTCTAGGACTCTCCCATTGCTGACCTTTTGGAACCACCTTTGCCATTAATATTAATTATGTCTTTCAACATTTTGGACAGGTCTACACACATTACTTTTTCGAAGGCTTTCTCATAATCTATGAAGTCAATAAAAACTCTAATTTGCATTTCTATTGAACTTTCATGCAGTACAGATTGAAGATAACTTCTCGAGTGCATTTATCCTTAGAAAATCCATCCATACTGGTCATCGCATATTTATCTTTTAATCAGACTTTCAAGGACTATTTTCCGGAGGTGTTTCTTTACACTTGGCTCATGATGCTGATTGTATGGCGTTGTTCATGGTTGCTTTGTGATGGTGATGAAGACTGATAATTTAGAATATTTTTCGTAAATTACCAGTTTTATAAATTTCATTTGACAACTTGTGTAGTCCTCCTGCATCTCATATTTACAGTATTGCAGTAATTCCACACCACTGTTGTCTTCTCCAAAAGCCTTACCACTTTCACTGATTTTATAACATGCTCTATTTCCAATTTAAAAATCGTTGGTTCAGATAATTCATGTTCGAGGTCAAATAGAGTAAGTTGTAAATAAAAATATATTTACAGTAATGTAACCATGCAACATGATGTCAGTCATTTGGCTGAAGTTTCTATGAAGTTAACTATGTCTGGCCCTCTATGTCCATGAATATACTGTATATCTCTCTCATCTCATTTACTGATGTATCCCTCTATGTCATAACTGTAGTATTTATCCTAGCTATATCTAACATTTTCACAATAGAAATCTACAACTTTATATAAATTTTAACTTTAATAAAATATAATAAAATAAACTTTATTGTAAATTATATTATTATCAAGACTACAATGTACAACAAATATGTCACGTCAATTGCATATGAATATTTTCTGAATGCTCATAGGAGCTATACTGAAAAGCTGTAACCGATATCATGCAAACTCTACTAACAAATGTTTCTTTCTAAATATATTATTTATTAGGAATTGGTAAAAATAATTTCTTAAACCTAGTGATTTAAGAAAAAATTGTTAATATAATAAAATATGTAAGATTTATTATAAATTATATATTTACATATTATATATAATTATAGCCTATATGAAAGTATTGATTGATATAAATAGAATTATAAAGATTAGACATAACTATTGTGAAAAATTGTTATTGTGTTATATTATAGGTACAAGACATGTTTTAAATTTTAATGTAATATTTGTCATAAAGCCTCATTTAAAACATGAATATTTTAGTAATTAATATAATGTTAAAAATATTTAAATAAAAATAAATTACTAGTATTATTTCCAATAATTGATAGTAAAGAATGATAATAACACTAATGTTATTGTGATAAAGATAGATGAAATAAATATTTTACAATTATTATAACCAATGGTAGAAAGGCTATTGTATAAAGTGTAACAAAATGATCATTTTTCAAATATTTAAAATGTTTATTGATTAATTATTGTCCAATAGGCAATAGAATGGCAGATTAAACAACCATATATGGATTTAATGCTATGACATAGTTCTTCAGAAAGATAGGTTTCTAAAGTTGTTTTATCTAGAATATGCAATTAATATCTCTCAATTTATAGCTTTGGAAATAAAAATAAGGTAAGCACAGATATTTGTGTAAGGAAAGTATAGCAAGTTTATGGAAGTATAATAGCATTTTTGGATGCAATGTTCATCATAATGTCATTCTTTGTCCTTTAATGTTTGAAAACTTTATTTTGTAGTTATATTTGGGGTGATGGTATTATAGTATTTTTCTTTAAAATTACTTTTATTCTATCGGAATTTATAGGTAGAAAATGATATAATTGATTTTTCAAAAAGTCACAATATATTGAAGTTGGGAAATAATATTAAAATAGTTTAATCCTGGCATATTGCGACTTGTAATCTAAGAAATTTTTGTAGAAATATTTATTATTTATAATAAGAATTGCCTATTGACTTTTCATATAATTAATGTATTATAATAATAATAATTTACTTTTTATTATTTGTTATGGATCATATTATATAGAATATAGTAATCATATAGAGATTAAATCCTAAATGATTTTTATGATTTTAAATATTATTTGCAAATAGGTAATATTTAATGGATTAAATCAACTAGTAATATTAAATAATAAACTGAATTTAAATATAATAATGTTTTATTATTCTTTTTGATATATTTTTGTTAACTGAATTAAAGTTGATCAAATTAGAATAATAAATATATATTAAGAACATTTTAATATTAATTAGCTTATTGCTCAGTATAGGCATAATTATACTTGTATTTTGGGATGATTTGATTAATTTTAGGGTTATTACTAGTTCTTTTTATCCGTTTTTACATATATTTATATATATATACAGTATGTATATATCAAATCTCTTAACATTATTTTAAATAGATAGCTTTACTTGTTATCATTTTATTATAATATATTTGAGTTTTTTGTTATATTAATTTATATTGATTAATTTATTATACCAGTTTTTTTTATTAATTTTGTTAATTTATAATTCTTTTAGTCATATTATAATATTTTTAAGATTGAAATATAATTACTTTTAGGTTATTTTTATTTCATATTGAATTATTAACTGTTCCAATGGCATAGTAATTCAATAATATAAAAATTTAAAACTAAATGAAAAGATTAATTAAAGGATATTTGTTTTATAAAATATTTTTATAAGAAAATTATATTATTTTTAATAATAGTTCATATATATATTATTTAATATAAACTCTTTTTTATTTAAAATTAAATAATAATAAAATTAATAGTAATTATTATTTTAGAAATTTTATATTAACTAAAATAAGCCAATGACTAGTGAAATTTACTAATGGAAATGAGTATTTGACTTAAAATATATTAAGTTGACTACAGTAATAGTATTAGATTTTTGGTAGTAATGCATAATTTATACCCAAGTCCCGCCAGCTGTATTTATAACCAACTGTATTATCATAGATTGATCCATCTGGTAAAATGTTAGCATATTTAAAAAAAATTAAAAGCATATAATTAGATATAGCTTTGTCACACTGATATAGAAATATGTAATAAATAGTTTTTATAAATATTTTAATGTACGCAATAATATTAATTATAATATCTTCTTTAAATAGGCTAATATTTCATCAGTATAACTATGATGGTATCGATCCATGGTTATTCAGGCTGGAAATGTCATCATATGGTTGGTGTGTCAATATACAGCTATACAGCTTGTTATATCCATGGTATATATGAATTATCTCTGATTTTTTTAACTTGATTCAACAAAGAAGCTATTACACCGCCCCATTCGGTGTAATAAGAAGTCAGCAGCTATTACACTGCCCCATTTGGTGTAATAAGAAGTCAGCAGCTATTACAGTGGCCCGGGTAAATTTATAATTTTTAAAAATGGTATTTAGGTAATTTTATAATTTTTAAAAATGGTATTCGTTAATTTGTAATAAATAATATAAATATAATTTGACTGCAATAATATAGACCGCATTGTCAATTGATTAAATGGTATGTAACAGCAAATATTTGTAACTTCTCGATGGTCTAGCGGTTAGGATTCATGGCTCTCACTGAGGCGGCCCAGTTTCAATTCTCGGTCTGATAAAATTTTTTTTAAATTTTCTATGTTAATAAATTTAACTGAACTAAAACTCAACCTCAATTCAATACTAATTATTGTATTTGATATCATTTTACATTTAATCTTTTAGAGGATATAAGCTTTATTCAATTTACTGACTATTATGTAAAATAAGTTAATTTTTCTCTGCATTACTGAAATCAACTAGCAGTAGTATACAATGTATATTTAGCATATAAGGCAATTCATATACGAACGATCAAGTGTATTAAGTGACGATGCATTTTGTGAAATTAAACTTTCGAGATATTGGTGTCGACAAAGGGGATGTTGTGGCAGTAGTAAAATGGTGTACGAAGTGCAGAGGCATAGATCCGCCACTTATAATCAATGGACTCGGGAGAATCTGCAAGTGGAGTAAAATTGGGTGAAGTGTGAGTCAGGCATGTTACTCATTATCAAGGAGTAAAGTATCTTACTATCATTGACTGTGGTCCGAGTCGCTTTGCGAGTATAGGCCCTCATCTGGGAATGGAATAATTGAAAGAAACCACCAGATGGTTAAGAGAAAGGCAGCTCGAAGCGAGAAAGATGTGCTGGACATAGTATGCTTTTACAATATGTCACCAGGTGAAAAACAGCTATTCCTACAGTCACTAGCCCTTTGCATTTGAGTGGTGATACCTCTTGCACTATTGTAAATAGGAGATGGTTTAGCAGAATGGTAGAGTTTAGATTAGACAGAAAGTGTATGTTAAATCTCCTAATGCATGTTGCACAACCCCTTGGCCTAGACGTACCGTCACTGATCTCATAAGTCCACACGCAGTGGAAGTTGACAGTGTGCCTTGGCATATTGGTGACATTCGCGTTTCTGTTTCTGATGTTTTTGTCTCTTCTGCTTAGCTAGTGATTTAGATAACGTGGATTTGGAAGAGACTGGCGATGCACCTGCTCCTGAGGCCCCTGTGAGAGCCTGGCATGAGTGTAGGTTATTTACCTAGTTTCGGGATTTTGAGCTATATGTTGATGATTTTTAGATCATGGGGGAATGTTATTTCTTTTTTCTTATTTTGTTGTATTATTGCTATTAATTTTTGCTATTATTCCCTCGAAGCCATGTATTTGGCTGATGTTTATTCAGTTAGTTAGTTAGTGGGTAATCAAGTAGTGTCAGTGCAAGAGCATATATCTAGGAAATTGGATTGGAGGGGGGGTCCTGGATTGGGAGGGTCATAGGGCCTAGTACTAAGGGGGGTAGGCATTTTGGAGTCCCGCCTATCTATCTATCTGTCTTATTAATAAGTAAGTAAGCTATACTGACCTTTTATTAACCTGTTAGATCTTGTGCAAACTAACCAATTTATTATTGATTACATATGACTCATTGTTAAAATACACTTAGCAGTCACTCATGTGAAGTGAGCCATAGTTGTCATTATGCTATAAGCTAATATATATAGTATTACGGAACCGGGCGATGTAATAGCCTCTGTCTTTTTATTCACAATATGGGGTAGTGTAATAGCCACTGACTTCTTATTTCACTAAATAGGGTGATGTAATAGCCACTGCCTTGATTCAAACATCAATTAAAATATAGGTAAAAGGTAATAAACTGCCTGGCCCGGCCCGAAACAGCCAGGCCTTATGGGTAATAAACTTATTTCGATTAATTTATTTGCCATTAATTACAGTTGAACTGTGCGCCTGAGTTTATTTTTTCTTCAATCAAATAAAATAAATCTTTTTATTACCTATAAATGGCTGGCCGTATATAGGTAATAAATGGCCAGGCCATATATATCCATAGGTAATAAATTGCCAATTGTATGTATTAAGTATTTGTAATTCTAATTGAAATTGTATATAATATACTTATAGCGTGATAAAAAAAAAGATTTGTTTTGTTCAATTGAAGAAAAAAATAAATTCAGGCACACAGTTCAACAGTAACTAATGGCAAAAAAATTAATTGAAATAAGTTTATTACACACGGTTTGGCCATTTTGGCCATTTATTACTTACTGTTACAGTTACAGCTACTCTACTGTCAAAATATAGGAACTTTTTATGTTTATAGATTCATAGTTTACTACAAGTCATCATGCTGTCTTTGAACAATCGATAGCTAACAAAAACAAAGACAACACTAAATTGTCGATGTCAATTCAGACTTGTCTTAACATTGATAGTCACACTCATATAGTCAGAAGTTACAAATTTCAGGGGTAGCACCTTAGTTTATATAGTTTATGTATTATCTTACTAAAAACAAGTTATACCTGTAGATGACATCTTTCCGCTGATAGATTCCAACTTCCAGTTTCTGTCTGCTTTATCTCCTGCCATAGGAATAACGAAATTTTATTATAAAACGAAATTAAAAAACTTGGACAGCTATTTGAAAAATAGCACAAAATTAATGTTCATTGATATGGTTCAATAAAACAAGGTATACCTGAACATAAATAAATCCTACTTTTAATGAAAATGGAGTTATGCGTGTTTACTTATATTGATATCAAAATCTTGAGCTTTTAATTTTTTTATTGATAATAACTGTACAGATAATAATTAGATGTCATCTATGCAGAAGATATCACGAGGACGATTTTGAGCGAAGGGAATTATGGAGTGAAGATAGGCGGAAGAAGGATAAGTAACTTGCGGTTCGTCAATTACACAACCCTGTTACGTAGCAGTAGAAGTGACCTATTAAACATGCCTGACCACTCAAAACAATCCAGTGCAGAAAGTGACCCACTACTCAATGCCAAGAAAACGAAAGTTGACCTACTATAGCTGGTAATTTATATGAACAACTGACAGACTTCGGTAGCATTAAACTGGATGACACCTATCTGGAAGAAGTCAAGGAATTTGACTACCTTGGATCAACAATAAGCACCAATAGAAGTAGTAGTCAAGAAAAACGAAGAAGGTTGGCGGTAGCCCGGAACGCAATTTAATTAAGGAATAAATATGACCACCATATCTGGAAGTGCAGTATATTTCGACTCAAGGCTAAAGTGTTTTCCATTGCATCGTATGATTGGAGAAAACAATAGACGTATTCGAGATGTGGGCATATAGAAGACTAGTGTGAGTGATTTGGACAGCTGATAAAAGGACAAATCGTTGGGTTCTAGAGAATATCAGCGCTGAAATGACTTTTAGAAAGTGTGCTAGACACAGAAAGATGCGGTATTTTGAGCATGTCATTCGAAAAGATAGTTTGGAAAAGACAATCATCCAAGGCTCTACCGAGGAAAGAAAATCAAGAGGGGACCATCATGCAATACCATGGTCGAAGAACAGATGCAACAACACCGGCAATGGACAAAAATAAGTGATGTGGTATCGTTGGGGCCACAGCACTGCTTATATCGCGCTACATGACTGGAAGAAGAAGAGATACGATCAGACTCGTGTTTGTATAAAACTTGATTCTCAGTTACAATGAACATGTCACCATCTATTTAGTCTGTAAAAAGAAATATACATTTTAATTTAGTTAGTAGGAAAATTATCGCATACCTACTAATTGCACTACACTTTTTACTTTACCTGATTAATCTTCCTTACTTCAATATCAGTTTAGAACCGATCTGCATTTACAACTTCTTCTGTCATTTATTCATATCATCAGTACGTTGAGATTCACCTACAGCCCTGCCCTGAATAATGTTGCCCTAAGTTAGAGTTAGTTGCTTATGGCCAAAACAAGAGTTTTGTAGGTGCAATTCAACAAAACATGTTGCAACAGTTCATTTAGGAGAATTTTAGGAATGAAAACAAGGTTCCTTTGTAAAAAGACCTTTATTGGTTTTCAAATAAATAAATTCCTATTCCTATTCCTATTAGGGGTTCCCCTACTAATAGATTGACCAGGGTGAGGGTGCGTCTCACTAGGAGAGAGAGAGAGAGCGATACCTGCCTCTATACACATATTTATCACGCGCGAAGACACCTGTCCAGACAGTGACGTCCGCTGGGTGGAGGGAGACCAGGAAGGTCCTAGCCACAGCCAGTGTGATATCCATGTACTGGCTCCTGGAGATGTCTTGCAGAGGATCGTTGAAGAAATGGACTCCAGCCTCTTCCGCTCTCCGTTAGGGACTTCGTGATGATAGTGTGAAGTCTCATTTCGCATTCTGGCCCAGCTCAGATTGGTCCCGGCGTCTGGTTGCTGCCCTTCTCTGACAATCGTGGCATGGGATAGCTGCATCCTGTTGATATGGTGGAGGGGTTCAGTCACCAATGAAGTCTCGCGAGGCCTCAAGTATGCTTCATGTATATGCGGTTCCAGAGCCGTGGGCGGGTCACCTTCTCCGCAACTATTCTCGATGGTGTTGAAGCCTGGAGTCTGGGGAGACCTTGTCGTAGAGTAACGTCACCCGTTGCTCGGCCACCATATGCTGAGTGGTGGCAAATTTGATTGGGGTAAACAAACAGACAGACAGTCAGTTCCCTCTCCGCCATCTCTTTCGTTGAATGTGAAGTCCCACGCATTCAAATTGCGCTGGCAAAAACTGTGACTGAGCTCTGATGGTAACGGCTTTAGATTCCATTTACTGGCTGTTCCATCTGATTTGCTGCAGATTCGCCGGAGCGCTGCTCGGCGAGGCAGCAGCAGGCATCCTTGACGTGACAGATGAAATTTAGCTGATCGTCGAAAATCAGCACGAGGAATTTTGCCGGATCATAATCTATAGGGTTTTGTCCGTTGATCTGTTTTTTTCTGGACTGAGTGTCACCTTCCATCCCGCACACGACGTCACAACTGCATCCAGGGCTACCTGGAGACGCCCGGCGTAGACCTCCACGGATATTCCATAGTTAAGAGTACCGTGTCATCCAGCGTAGAGGCTGCTTTCTATGTTGTCAGGGATAGTGACTGGTAGATCGTTGACAGAACGCTGTTGACTAACGTAGTTGCCGCGTTATGAAACGGACGACCAGTACTAATTGTGATGAGACCCATATAGAGCGGTGCTTTGAATGCTAGTTATTCACATACACTAAATCAAGTGCAGGATGTGGAAATTTATATTTTAAACACGTTTTAGAAAGGTAATTTTGTGCTCGGATAAATTAGAATTTGTTTTATTTACAAAAATATTTTATCGACAAATTTTAGAATTTTTTCTTGAGAAATGAGATAGTAGATCTGGTCATCCTTCGTACAGCGTGCCAAAGTGGACATACTTACGCGTACAGTGGACTCGGAGTCCACTCGGGTTAGATATTTTGCTACGATACGTTAATGTCAACTATAAGATGCTGAGCTATCATCGTCTTTGCATGGAGAGAAAGACCAACCGGTCGAGCCAAGTACGCTAATAGCACGGCATAGGGTGGCTGCTCACACCCCCACGAAACTGTTTGGCTTCCTCTGGTCCGAAGAAAACTCTCGTCCCCAATCCATCAACACCGTGTTCCATCTTTTGAAGTTGAGCCTTACCGCTAGAAGAACGTATTACCGTTTAGGCCTTAGACAAGAAGTACAGTGTTCCTCAAACTAACTCTCTTAAACAAGTCCAGTGGCGCAACCGGACCCCCTGGACCCCCCCCCCTCAGAGATTTGGGCGCCTATTTTACTATAGTGGCACCTATTTTGATAAAAAAAGTTACACTAGATAAAACGAAGTTATTTCACTCAAGGCGCCTATTTGGATAATAAAGTCGTACTGGATAGAACGAGGCAATTTCACTTACGCAGCGCCTATTTTGATAATAAA
>JAUYWV010095565.1:0-14153 GCA_032274565.1 Nematoplana nigrocapitula
TTTCGGAGAATTTTTGATGAAATAAGCCATTTCTGTTATACTGTTGTTCAAAAAATGTAATATTAAGTGAAGGGGGCGTTAGTGCATCCAAAAAAGGGGCGTCACTAACAGGGAGGGGGGGGCGGGGCGTCAGCCCTCTTCGAACCCCCCTTGGGTGCGCCACTGAAGACAACAATAAAATTATAAAATTTCCCCTTCTCTCACACACGCACTAGTGTGTCTTTCTGGATATTTATTTCTTTTGAACTGGAGATGCTTCCTTAAGAAGAGACATGGAGATAAAACAATGGAGAACATATTACGAAAAACTGAAATAAATATTATTCAAAAGATGGCAATTTTCGGAAGCATATAAATATTTGTACAGAAGTAGGTTTCCATTATTCCACAGCAATTTCCATAGAACGGGGTTAACCCTGAAGCCAGTGTTCAAAGTTGCGATTAAAATTATTCCACTACCTATGATCCACCCTAGATAATCCGCGTTTCTGTATGAATGCGCTTTTTATTCTATCGTTTTTCGTAGTACTCGCGCTTAACCGTTCATGCTCTTCAACACCAATGAACAGTTTTTAACCAAGGGAATCCTTGCTACTCTCAGATTCCATAATATTCTCCATAGTATAGAACCGAAAGTAGGTTTGATCAGTAAAAGCGCAGATCTCGGACAAATGCATTTCATTCGGCTTTAATTTTGGTCACACTGCTTGTTGTACTGCTGCAGGAGTTGGACGACTGTCGTCACTCAAGCTATTGAGAAGAAAATCACAGTTTTATATATGGCATAAAATGTTGGGGGGGGGGAGGGGTTAGAGGACTGGTTCTCAATGATGATGCTCAAATTCTATATTCTGTTCGGACACAACAATGCTCATTCCTCTGTTTTTCTAAAAAAAACTATTAACTGATAGTGTTTCGACATGTACAGTATAATTACTTAACCTATGCTAGATTTTATTATAGAATTTCTGAAAATCATGTTGATATTTTCTCCTCGGAATGTGATGACATGGAGAGCTTTTAAAATTATCTGTGATCAGTCAGTCAGTCTGCCTGTCTGTTTCTCTCTCTCTCTCTCTGTGTGTGTGTATGTGTGCTATCTTCTTCTTTCCTTCTTCGCCAATTTTAGCACTTGCGTGTTGTATGTCGTCTGGGATTCCAGACAAGCGTATAGGAACCGCAGCAGTTCCCGCTCGTTTCTCCATGACTCTTCGTCCGGACTTGGCCAAGAAGAAGTGGAGGAAGGCGATGGAGAGAGAGACAGAGGAGTCGCGGAGAATGAGAGAAGAAGGTGTTGGCCTGGGTACGGCGGAGTGGTTCATGGAGACCAGTGAGGGGAAATAAAAGTGAGAAAGGAGGCGATCCAGGGTCTGAGTTATGAGGAAAGAAAGACTTACCATCAACTCAGAAGTGGTAAATGGCCCAGGCTGAAACGCCACATCGGCTCGATGAGAGGCAGAGAGGAGGCGGACAAGATGTGCCCGGAGTGCCTTGTCATCCAGACAGCCAGATACCTGCTGCTAAAGTGCCAACACCTGGAGGTGTCGTTCTGGCGAAGACAGAAGTGGGGACCCAACCCCCGTGCGCCAGACTGCTTCTACAACGGGAGAGAGCTCTTGGAGTTTTTTGGGCGGGTTCCCGGTCACCTCCTGGACTGATCCTGCTATGAATCCCACAGCCGCCAGCAGCAGAAGAAGAAGACTTGGCCCGAAAACTTTCAGGCGGGTAGGCATCGCATGTTTGGGCACCTTCTGAGTAGGTGGTCCATGTCTCCATATGCGATCTCAATGAAAATTGAAGGAGCTAAAGAACAACAGCTCACGCCGCAGTGAAGATACTACTGACCATAGAGCTTACTCTATGCTACTGAACACCAATCATATTATATTTCCCATTATTGATTTATTGATTAATTTGTTAACTTATTTTTTCTCAATGAAGCATGAGTGAAGTTATTGCGTATCGGGGTAATTCTGGTTTGTTAGCGATTACTGGTCGACAAGTGAACTGACGCATTGCTCAACAACTGTGACAAATGATATTTTGGATCAATTCATACTGTAGTTTGAAAGGGGAGGCAGGAGGCAATAAATGATTCTGTTGATACTGGATACACAGTCACGTGGGAAATGCGAACTGGGTGACATTTAGGGGTACATCTGACATCTCAACTATGTATGTAGTTGACACCAAAATCGCCCAGTTAGATAATTTAATTATATTCACATTCAAATATGTCAACCTGCACCCTTATTACATGTGATATTGCTTTGGTTACATTCCGAGTTAGCACACTCGTTTAACATTTTTATTTAATAACTCTAATCTTGTGGAATCCATTTCAATTTGAAAGGTGGTAGGGGACGGTTTTTGTAAAATTGTTAGTATATTAGCTGCTTCAGTACTAGTATTACATTTTATCATATGTCTACATGGTAAATTTATAGTATAAATTACATTCTAAATATAGGATTTTTAGTTTTACATTTCTACATAAAATGTCAATTTGTTCCCTTCGCTTATCTAATTGTTCTCAATAGTATGTTATTTTAAATGTTTAGATGGCAAAAATCAGTGTAGGATGGTTTTCCTAGGAAGAGTTCGGAACCTCACCGAGTATTTATCCCATTGTCAGCAATGTACTACAGTCAAAAGAAGAAAGCAATACAAAGAAGCTTGAGACCCCTGCGAGTATATCTGTTGTAAATAGAAACAGGAAAAAGGTGCAGACTTCTACAGTATAAGTATGGCAAACCAGTATGATGGATCCAGACTAAAGCCAGTCACTGGAGGTTTGGATTCGGATAGTGTGCCTGAAAACTAGAGGGAAGCATTTTAGAATAGGTACTTGGAATGTACGCACATTATACTTACTGGGAAAGTTAGACAATCTGATTCAAGAAGCAGAGAATATGGAAATTGATACCGATGGACAGACGCTGGCTACATCAAGAAAGATAACCACATACTCATATATTCAGGAGGCGAACGCCATGAAAGAGGAGTTGCATCTTTGGTCAGGAAGGAATTGAGCAAATATATCATGGGATACTGGAGAATAAGTGAAAGATGTATAATGATGAAGCTGAAGGTAAGCCCCTTCAACATTATTATACTGTATTTCAAATCTATGCAGCAACATCAGATCGTTCAGAAAATATACTAGAAAACTTTCACAGTGAGATTCCAGGGGCCATCAAGCAAAGAAAATCCACGGACATAATTATTGTCATGGGTGACTTCAACCCACTGTACAAACAACTGGAAAGTATGGATTGGGTACAAGAAATGACCGAGGTGACCGACTGATAGATTTCTGTCTGGAAAATGATCTGGTTATCAGCAACCAAAAAAGGTTATACACTTGGAAAAGCCCGAGAGATGTGCACCGAAATCAAATTGACTTCATCACTATATGCAACAGACACAAAAATGCAGTCAATGACATACGGACATTCCCAGGAGAAGACATTCATTCTGACCATAATCCTCTTATAGCAAAACTGAAGTTCAAACTGAAAGGAATAAAGAAAGGGGCAAAGCATGATCTTAAGTTAGATGTGACCGCATTAAGAGATGAACAATATAAATCAAATTTCGCTGTTGAGGTTAGGATTAAATATGAAAGTCTAATATCAGAAATTATAGAACAACATGGAACAGAAGAGTCAAAAATAGACACACAATGTAAAGAACTTCGGGACAGTATTCAATATGCAGCAAATGTGAACAAATAGAACAACTGTCGAAAGAGCATCGTAGTCAAGCTCTATATAGAGAAATCAATGAGTTTATTGGGAAAACGAAAGTTGGTGAAAGTACTGGAGGTATAAATAAAGAATGGAGAGATCATGTTTGAAAAAGAAAAAAATTGCAGAGAGAGGGTTAGAATATATAAAAGAAACTTTTCGAAGATGAGAGACCTGAAAAACCAATTATCACATATAATGAGGGGTCAGACATTTTAGAAAGTGAAGTCAAACATGCCATGAATTGCATCAAAACAGGAAAAGCATGTGGACCCGATGGCATTTCAGTTGAAATGCTGCGAGCACTCAATGATTTCGGTTTGAAGAAAATAACAAAACTTTGCAATAATATATACAACACAAGATATTCATCAGAAGATCTTCGGAAATCAGTTTTATTACAATCCATAAGAAAGCAAAAGCAATAGACTGCTCAGATTTTAGAACAATCAGTCTTATGAGTGATGCCAACAAAATTCTCATGAGAATTATTAGGAACAGAATGCAGCAGAAGATATGAGTATGAAGTACAAGAGAAGCTATTTTCAATATGAAGCGCATCATAGAAAAACATCTGGAAGCACAGATAGATATCTACGCTTGTTTTTATTTATTACTCTAAAGCGTATTCATCATAACAAGCTTGTGGAGTGCCTGGAGGCCATTGGAATATATAGAAAGGACATTAGACTAATAATCAATCTTTACTGCAGGGATCAAGTAGCTGCAATTAAATTGAACAATGACATCTCTGAGTACATAAGGATTAAAAGAGGGGTTAGATCATAGAAATCGGATTGCGCGGCACAGCTATTTTAAAATAGCTGTGCCGCGAAATCCGATTTCTATATGGTCAGGACGAACAAAAACTGTCCGGCTTTCGGCGTCTCCTCCTGTGGCCGCTGTCCTCTGCAGTGGATGCTGGTGTCCACCTCTGCATACTACTATCATAGTAGTATATGTCATGTTAACTACACAGATCTGCTGTAAGGGTTTGGTAGTGGGCATGTTTGGGAAGAATCGATCTGCACCTCCCATAAGTAGTGGATGATGACAGCTTGCCTCGAGAATGCCGCAGAAAAAAAACAAGGCAAGGCTTCGAGGGAAGCAATTTTGCTGATATCGATGATGTCAACGCAGGGTATCGCCAGCAGTGTCTCAGTAACTCTGTTCCAGAATGGCTTAAAGAATGGAATCTACATTGTCTGCGGTTCCCCCATCGGTTCTTCACACGTACACGCCGACATGACTGAGACGGTGCAGACACTGCATGCCGGGCGACATCATCTTTTAGAATTAACATGTAATCGACAGGAGGTTTGGGAAAGTCAAACAATACAAAAATATGAAGACAGGAAGATAGAGTAGCGAAATTTCCCTGGGTAACAAGATTACATACGGGGTTTTTTCTTCTGTTTATGAATGGCTCAGAAAGAATATATATTCTCCCAAAGTTAAACAGAAATCGATTAAGTCTCACTTGGGCAGCGTCCACACGATGCGATTTTAGTTGAACAACTTTTATCACGGGTTGTACATATAAACTGTTGGATCGGTTCAACTTTTCCCATAGCTTTCAACTTGACGCTTTGACATTATGAAAATAAACGATTTTATTCAGTCGTTTGAGGCAGAAAGTGTACTGTGGTTTGTCAGCGAATAAGAATAAAATTCAAAAGAAGAAGGCGCTATAGAGCGAATATTAGAGGGGACAGAAATGACTGATAAGCAGGGCAATTTTTTGTTGCACTAAAGAATCCAAAAAGTTGCACTATCCTAAGATCTACCAAAATTGTCTGTTTGTAGTGTATAACATATATATTTGCCACACACAAAGCAGTAATTCAGGTTGGAACATACATTTTTTAATCATAGTAATCCTAATGAAAAACATACACACGAGTAAAATGAATAGTGAACGTAGGTGTTTAGTATTATAATTTCACGGTATTGTAGTGCAAGGCGAGATATTTAGGAATGTTATCCGGCAAAAAATGTCTCTCCTTGGTCAGCATTTTCTTAAGCATAGAGAAACTGCGTTCTACACTGGCTGAAGTGGCTTGGCACGATTGCAGCAACATGTAGAGAGTGGGCGAAACATCCGCACGTGCCATGCGAACGATTGCTTCTAAATCCGAATTTTTGGACAGACGTTGCAGGTATGGAATAATGCAGCACTTGTCATCACCCAAAGATAAAGCTGACAAATCGTCATGCGCATTGAGTATAGTGTAGGTTGACGACTGCATCACCTTCACCATGCTTGCCAGGCACTCGTAGTCACGTCTGATAGCTAGAAGATCCGCTGGTAAATCAACATTTACAACCGCGTCATTTGCCCTGCTCACAATGATTCTGTCACCTTCCCAGCTGTTGACAATTGTTTTAACCTGAGGCTGTCAGCCATGAAGCCCATCGTGTTAGGACAACTTGCGGAGGGTATCCCACAATATGGAATTGTTCTTTGCGCACCCCATTCTTGACAGTAGCCGCCTTCACACGTGCAATCAGATCATCAACATTTCCATAATGTGCGCGCACCTTTTCTGCGCAGTTATGAAGCAAATGTGACACACATGTAATATGAAATAGTTGAGGGTATAGTTCCTTTAGGGTAGACACTGCTGCAGTCATGTAGCGCACCGCGTCGGTGAGCAGTAACACAAAATCTGATCAACTAGCACCCAATTCCTTTACGGCGTCGTCGACCGCATGAATAATAGTTTGTTGATTGACACCTCCTGAGCAGGTGGTGCAATGCAAGAGATAGGTACACGATGGACGAGAGCACTTCCCACAAGAGCATTCAAGTATTTTGCTCCACATACTTCACTCTCGTCAATTACCATGAAAAATTGCTCACCCTTGAGAAGAGACTTACATTTTTCCAGCTCCTGGTCAGCCAACGCAGTAACACGGCCACGGCAGGTGGTTTCCGAAGGAATAGAATGACCAATAGAGGAAAACAGTGATTTAAGCTTAGGGTTGTTGAGCTTGTAGAGGGGTATGTCAGCAGAAAGAAATGCGCCAACTAATCTGTCTATGAACTCGTTCTTGTTGCTGGACGTGGATGACGCAGACTGGATGAAGGACTGCAGGTGCTGAGCGCTTTCCTAGAGCCTTTTGGTGCTTCGCCGTTGCACGATGCTTTGTGATGGTTGACCGTCGATCATGGGATACAGTTTGTTCACATAGTTGGCAGAATAGTTCATGGCGAGGTGTGAGGTTAAACTCTTTCGGATACTCTCTGGCGAACTTTGAGGCCTTGTCACAAGCTACTTTGGACATCTGAAATTTCAATATACGTTTTAAATGCAGCCATACAATGATTTTGGCAGTCTTTGTTGTGTCAATTTATATTGGTTGCAGAAAATATATTATCTACACACATACTCATAAGAATAAAGTCTCCTGTAGTCATACTCTCGCCTTGTGCATTGATCTATTGTAGAGACACACACCTCACTGTACTAGCAAGTCGTGTTGCTCTGCTGATTGAGTTATCCTCTTCAATGCGTTGACGGGGTCACCCCGACGAATTTATGTTGCTTTATCCTGCGGCAAGACAAATTCAAATTTAGCTGCTATAATGTGGCAGTCAAATTCAAATTGTGTACACTAGCTTGCGGCGACGGGGTGGCCCCGTCAACTATAGTATACTGTATATTTGAAATTTAAAGCCGTACAATATACCAATATTGAATTGACGGGGTCACCCCGTCTCAGCAGGCTAGCACTACACTAGCTTTGACGGTCTCACGCCGTCCCCGCAATTTGCGTATGTTTTTAAAATTTGACTGCCGCATTGAAGAGGTTAATACACTGCCATACCAAGCTAATAGTATAATTTTAACGGACAGCGGGGAGGGCAGAGCAGCGCGGACAGCCGGGAAATTGTGCATCGACATACGGACAGACACACATCAAGAGAGAGAGGGCAACAAATATGCGTCCACAGTCAATGAAGTGGGGCGCGCAACAGCACTGATAGGAAAAAAAGAGATGCGTAGGTAGGTGGGTAGTAGCACAGATTGATTTATCTGTGGGTAGTAGGTTGGAAGACGACCATGTGATTTAAGCGCACATACTTTGATTGAATGCGTGGGGCGTGTTGTTGTAATTGCAGTAATTATGGTCGCACTTATCCTGTCACTCTCTCTAGCTGTGCGTGTACTGGAATACAAGCCTGGGTTCCATGTAATATCAGTAAATTTTACACTATACAAGCACAAAATGTAATTTGTTGCTATTATTTACAAAAGTTGCGCTAATCCCTAAATGTTGCAACTATAACTTCTACCCCCTACCCACTAGTGACCCAAAAACATTTTTTCAACATTTCAGCCCATACCAAGCTCATGATTAAAAGTTGCAAAAAATTGCCCTACTCATCACATTTCAAAGCCACAGTATATATCACATAACAAAGTATATTATTTTGGTTGGTATACTTTCGATAATTTCCCCTAAAGTTTCAACTTTATGGGGGGTATTTATATCCTCCTAAACAGCACACTTAGATCAGGTTATTCCGGATATGAACAGTTTTCCTATTGATAATGAGAGCAGATATTCGAAAGTCAGTCAGTGAATGTTCATGTTAATTATGTATTTAATATTTCTTGGAAAAACATTAGAGAGCACTGATACAAATGTTACTGAGCTTTACAGACAAAAATACCAACTATTAGAAAATAATCAATATAGGTTATCTGCTTATATTCTTTATATTTAGATAACTGAATTTATGTTAATATAATCTTTATGGAAAGAAGTTCTTAATTGCAATCCTAACTATTGGCGTAGGACGTATTTTATATTTGTAGATAGAAATATTACTGCTACTTTTGTAAAGAAGATCCAATAGTATTTAACAATTCTCAAAGTAAAAGAAGGAAAGTTGAGATTTTGGTCTAAAATTAAAACTACTTAAAAATTCAAGTGTAATAGTTCCTTAAGTTCAATAATACTGTCCTATATATAAATATAAAGTACAACTAATTATAGTAATTTATAATGCAATTCTTGGTTTCTATCTGGAGAGGAATAGTCAGTCTGAGGGTTCAAAAAAAAAAGTATTGTTGGCAGTGTATATTTGGTTTGTTAGCGGTGAGTTGTCACGCAGCCATTTTTCCTGTGAGTGTTGCAGTGGTGGTCAGGTCGACTGCGCCAATGCGGTGGTATTGATTTTTATAATTCAGATTTATGTTCAGTTTTCCTGTACAGTTGATTTGTATTTAATTAGGCCGGCATTCAGTCAAACACACATACAGACGGTGGTATTTCAGAAGCCAGGCTAAGGCCAAATGCGCATGCTAAGACTAAATTCCTCATGCTAGTGCTAAGTGGTTTTGCAGAAGTCATGCTAAGACCAAATGTGCTACCACCCGGTGGTACCTCGCTGAAAATTTAGTGCGTGCTAGCTACAACCTGGGCATACAGGCGCATTGAGTATACATATCGGCATACTGAGTATATAAATCGGAGTATCCAGTGCTGAATGAATAAACAATTAGGCTCACTGAATACCTACATACAGATCTTTGGCGTAATCGACCTCGATTCCAGTTGTGATTGGAATATGCTTAAAAATACTCCCTGATAATTGTACTAAATCCACAAACTTACAACAAACACACTACTATTTTAAACTTTATACTATAATTCCACATTGTTTGTATCAATGGTTTTTAAGCAAGGCAGAAATATGTATACACAGGACTTTTGTTTCACTTATGATTTTCTCTGTAAGTACGCAGTAGCTTATGACATAATTTTTTTGTACATATCAAAATTCTCAAATTTTACATTGAGAAGTCTTTGGTTCTTTAAATACATGGCAAAAAGTCCAGATTTTACACCGAAATTTTCTGTGAAAAGTGACACCATCCGCACTATGGTACAATGTTATAGGGCCAGGACTGAAAAAATGTAAATTAATTATGTAGTACAAAGATATAATACAGTAAAATTTATATTGATATGCTAGGTATGTGAAAAAATACCAAAATAAGAAATCTTTAAAAATATGCACTGGAGTTTAAAAACCCCAGAGTGGCAACACTAGGAAATACAATCAATTTTTGAGAGTAGAATACATGATTGTGTAAATAAAATAGTTTCACTCCAGTTATTTAATATTAACAGAATCCTAAGAATGTTTTCAATGTAATGAAATTGGTTTCTCACCTATAAATCACTCCTGCTAGTCAGCAGAGTTCAGTAGCAGATGGGAAAATAGGGTTAAAACAACATGTTTTTTTACATAAATGAATGCATTTTAACTATTTAAAGTAAATTAGGGAAGTCAATTGAGTATCAATAAACTTTTCAGAATGTTTACTATAAAATAAAGTTGGTGTGAAGCCTTATTACTCCTGTTAGTCAGGCGAGTTCAGCAATGAATGGGAAATAGTCCTAATTCGACATAATACCAAGTTTCAATGGGAATAACAATCGATTTTTGAGTGTAGAATACATGATTAAAATAGTTTTATAGGTATTTAGTATAACAGATTTCTAAGAATGTTTTTAATGTAATGAAATTGGTTTTTTACCTATAAATCACTCCTACTAGTTAGCAAAGTTCAGCAGGGGATGGGAAAATGGAACAAAATAGGGTTAAAACAACATGCTTTTTCACAAAAAATTAATGTATTTTAACTATTTAAAGTAAGGCTGTGACTCTATCGACTACTCAGGAGACAGGACAAAATATTTCTCTATTGACAAAGCGGTAGTGGAGTAGTGGGTATATAATACACTATTCTATGGACTAAACAATATTGCGAGAATATTACTAATCGGTAAAGGGGTATTAATATTATGTCTAGTCTCCGACTAGTCGGTAGAGCAGACACTTCATTAAAGTAAATTAGATAAGTCAATCAAGTATCAATCAATTCCGCATAATGTTCACTGAAAAAATAAAGTTGGTTTTAAGCCTTAGCTGGTTAGGAGAATTAGTTTTGGATAGGAACAGTCCTAATTCAACATATTAAAAAACTGCAACAATGTTATCATGTTTGTAGCTTAGAGGCCATGGAGAGAAGATCTTTCTTAAATATATCAAAGAAATAAAAAAACTAGTTATTGTTAGATACTATAAGGTATTTGTATTGGATAGGGATGATTATTTTTTGTTAATCTAGACAACTAGACCTAGTGATATTGTGATCATTGAGGTTTGTGTTAATTAAAATTAAAATAGTCAAAACATATAAAATAATAAGTATTTGGTGAGATCAATGTGTATCAATTGTTTGATTTTGAGGGTGATAAATAGACAGTCTATAAAATTAAAAATGGTTCTTCAGGCTTTCCTAAAAATTAACTGTAATAATTAATAAATAGGAATTAGATTAAACCATTATTACATAAAATTAAAATACTGTAATTACATTTAAATAATACAATGCTTTATTTAATATATCAGGGAAATGACCATTTCCAAAAGTATTCAATGCATGCATATTGCATATTTTGTAAATTTTTGGCACTTTTTCTGTAGTTCCCCCACATGGCCACATTCTTAACAAACTATATAAAAATGATCTCGAAGGGCTATCATTAGAGTTACAGTTATGTGGAAGGAAATGTTAGTGTATTTAAATCAATAGAGGTTTATATTATTGCCTGAGTGAAGCTGTATCTGACTATATGTATTTGTTTTTGATTGATTGATATCTTCCTCGCATCACCATGACAACACCAGGTATCCATCATCATACGCTGCCAATTATAGTCGAGAACTTGCCAACAAAAGTCGCTACAGGTACGCGGACGAGGATTACTACGATTCTCGATGGTATTCGGATAAGTTTGGATTCAGTCCCTTTGACAATCAATTAGAACCGACTAGCCCAACGGCTGGTGACGACTATAATAGATTATACCTCACTTCCGGAAATGAATATAATTTGGAGAACTTGGAGAACCAGAGCTGTACTGGTAAGGGGCCGGTCGCACAGAGTGATGGATGGATTTTGTTCATATGGTCATTCAAACATTCATAGTCATACACATTAAATGCCATGGTTGAAATACACTAACATTTCTTTCCACGGAACTCTAATGATAACACTTCAAGGTCATTCTTATATGGTTGTTTATACAGTTTGTTATGAATGTGGGGAACTACCGAAAAAGCGTCAATTTTTCTCAGCCTACAAAAACATCGTTTATTGAAACTGAAATAAACTATAAATATAGGTTAAAGTATAAGAATATAACATAAATAATTCTAAAAACGTTTTTAGCAAGTAAAATATCTGAAAATCATAAAGTAAATCTAATTTAAAGTACATCATACCAGTTAAAAAATTGAATTAATCAACCTTAGAATGTCTCTACACGGTGAAATTTGAAAAACAGTTATAAGTGAAATGTAATGTATTTTAAACAAATAGCAACTGCCTCAATATATACACGAAATTTTGATAAATAATTTTGTGGTATTGCTTACTAATATATCTGTTAGATACGCATAAAAATCGAAGAATACCGTGTGATACTTAAAGCTACTAAGTATGGAAGTTGGTTACAAACTAATCACTGTAGTATGTGAAGCCCATCCACATCATTAATACATCAAACTTCACAGTAAAAATGAGAATGAGATTCGCCTACGACCATAGTAAATGATTTTCCACGCAAAACTTCTCTATGAAAAGGACGGCGATTGGTCTACGATTATACTCAACCCAATCAATAAACCGACTAAACTACTTGTAAAATCTGTAGTATGGGGCTGTTCAAGTATTACGTATAACGCTGAGGGGAGGGTGTTTGTTGAAGCGTTATGCTGCTTTATGGGGAGGGGTTGTTCAGATACGTGTTACTTAACGTTTCGAGAACAGTAAATAAATCAGTACCCGACTGGCCATAAGAGCCAATCACATATAGTGACAAAGACATGAATGGTAGGTACTCGATCCTCCACAGAACGCTCTAACCGATATGACAATCACATGAATGGCACTCCTCCACTGGAGCGCTCTAATAATATAACAAATACTAAACAGTCATACATGTTGAATTTAGGGGGGGTTGTTAGTGGTTACGTTACGTAACACAGTAGGTAGTCTCTCTTACAGTGTCACGGTGGGTAATGGGGGTGAGAGTGTTCAGAATAATGAAACATTGCGTTACGTAACACTTGAACAGCCCATATGACACCTAGAACTTGTGTCAATATAATTATTATGTGCACAATATTGGGCATTACACTTCTTCGTTTTCATACACTGACAATATCACTTCAAATTGACTCTCATTGGTTTATGTACAAACTCACAAATGAATTTAATGACTATTAGTGTAGAAATATGTCAAATATTGCTGTAGTATAGTTAGTACAATTTGTGATACAGCACTTGTTGTGCGGAAAAAGTTCTAAAATTATCAGCATAAATAAAGGAGCTAGATTTGTAATAAGTAAATAAGAAATATATGCCATATGATGACCAAAGGTAGAATAAATTGAGGAAGATAAGCTACATTTTATAAGCAGTTTTCATGAAAGATCTAGTAAAAGGGGCTGTTCTAAAATCACTTCACGAATTGGGGAGGGAGGGAGGGTTTCCAAAAATGTGACTTGTGTGACGAAGGGGGAGGGAGAATTGAAGAACACATGACGTCACATATTTCGTTAAATAATTTAAAATATTAAGTAAAACTTAATTAATCACGTACGTATGTTGTGTTTGTTTTAATTTATTATTATATAACACCTTATATGCACTTTATTCTGGCATATTTTTAATTTTTCTATCCCTATTTCTACTTTCCCAGAAGAATGCATCTACAAATTATGAATTATTTTGTACTTTGGAGCGTGATGCCTACGAGGAAGCTAATACTGAAAAAGAATTAAGTCGCAGTGTCAATCAGATGTTGGAGAAATTTGTAATAAACTAAGTAAAGTCAGAGTCAGCAACCGCTGTCAGTAGTAATATACACCCACGTTCCGAACCCCCCCCCCCCCACGTAGGGGGTGAGTCATCGACAAACGTGTTCGGGCGCGTGGGGGGGGGGTTGGGAACGTGGGTGTATATTACTACTGCTGTCAGTAGTACTCAGATCCTTCGTGAAGCAGTGAAAAATATGTTGGAGATTTGGTAGAAAGTGGAAATTTATCACTGTTTGCCAACGAAGATGATTTCAGAAAAAAAAACAGTAAACAAATTCCCGATGAGAAAAGCACCTTTTATGACAAAAATGCTGCCAAAACGAATCGCAGCAGTAAGACAACCGTAAAGTTATCGACAGAATCCACCGCCTAATCTGCGATTGTGACCTTTTCTCTAGATTAAACCCAACGCCGAAATCGAGCAGCTGTCAAACTTCTGATTAAAATTTCGTCTAACCCGGAGCACCCTTCCACCTCATCTGTCCAGCAAAATC
>JAUYWV010095576.1:0-14152 GCA_032274565.1 Nematoplana nigrocapitula
TCTCCTGAGGGAATTCTGATAATGCTGTGGTATATTATTTATATCCCAGGATCAATAGAATATTCAAATTGTATTATCTGGGCGAGGAAGTTATTCATTGATTCTATTGAAATGGGGGAAATTATTTGAGAATTTCCCGGGAAAGATTATTTATTGATTATTTTTATTATAAATATGCGATTTCAATAAAAAAAAATTTGAGAAAGATTTAACAGATTATAAGCGGGTTATCTTAGCTGATCATGGGATATATTTGTTGTACCTTAAATTGATTGATTTTGAATACAAATAAGCTATATATTTTCGACAGAATATTTCAGTAAATGTAATGATTTTAATAATATCACTACTCTCACTAGGGAATACTATTTGTAAGATGAAAGAATAGGGATTATTGTTGTTTTATGATTAAAAAATGGCGTAAAGTACTTATGCTAATCACGAAAGTGATTTTTACCCACGAGGGCGCAGTTATATCTCGGCTGTATGTTGAGCTGGTTACGGAGGGCGAATATTTTGTAGATTCGCTGAGAAGGGAAGAGTAGTAATTGGCGACTTTTTCAAGACGATCTGCAAACGAATGAAGCAGCAATAATAGCTTTTGAACAGTTTTTCCGACCTGACAGTTCATTAATGATTTGACAAGGCATCTCTTGGCATGTAAACAGAATGGGCGTCTTCCAAGCCAGCTGCGAAGTCCATGGCAGAGATAGCTGCCTGGGTTAGATTGGAATCGGCAGACTTTGCTTTTTCCTTAATGGTGTAATCCAACAATTGGCATTACGCTTAATTATATGTGTTTATTCTTCTGGTTTTTCTGCCTATTTTAGCAGCAGGGGCTGCTTGCTATACAGCGTCCGTCAGTTCGGACAAGTGTAGGAATCTCAGCACGTCACGCTTCCTGACTATTTCTTGTCTGGACGCGGCCCTAAAACTTTCACTCCTGCTGTTGTCAGAAGCGGGCATCTCTAGAGCAGGTGTTCGAGGTCTCCCGTCTCCTTTTCGCATCTTCGGCAGACATCGCTATATTTTTTCCCGATCTTCTTCCTGTAGCTGTCCAACTGGTACCAATGCCGCGTTCTCATTTGCGGCAGCAAAATCTCTTTATTTCTGGTCAGCGGTCTTCCCTGTTTTATCTTCATTCCCATCCACTTCGCTGTTTCTTCCCTTGTCTCTCGCGTCTTCTTGGATTGTTGCTTTTTGGCCGCCTCCATTGCTCTACAATCTACAGGTGCGTTCTGTTATTTTCCACCTCCCTCCTCCACTATAAAGGTCCGCCCTCTCACGCAATGGGCTGGTACCCATTAAAAAAACTTTATTGTTCTTGTCGCTGAGTCTCTCCAACAGTAGCCAGATTTTGATTCCCAGGAGTACCTTTTGTCTTTCTGGTCCTGCTTTAATTTTATGGATTCCTGATCTTGAGTCTGTGAAAATCACTGCTTTCCTCTACTCTTGCTCTCTTTCCAGGATCTCTACGACCCTTTTTATAGCTACCATCTCCGCCCTTATAGAATAGCACCAATCTTCTGCTGCCAGAGCTTCTGTTTCGTTCATTTCCCCATTTACTAGTACACCTGCTCCCCCTTTTGTGCCTTTTTTAACAAACAATGCAGTCATTTGGAAGTCGTGAACATTTTTTTAGTACAAATTATCAGTCAAAGCCAGTGCTAGAGAACGACATGTCAAAGCGCAGATATACAGAGAGGGAATTACTATAATTTTACTGTTTACTGTAGAAGTACTAACATAATAAATAATATTTTAAATCAATTTTATACAGTATATAGCCTAATTATAATATATTTTGTGGTTAGATCACTCAGACTTATACGCATTTGACTCGCTTTTCACATTGGGTATTATTTGAACGTCTTCCTAATCCAGTTGTTTTATTTGCCTTTCAAAATTGATCTGAGGAAAATATGGGCAACAGCTGGAAATCTCTAACACACAAAATGTCTGGACTTAAATATTAAAAGTCAAATATCTAAGCAGTGTTACTATAATTTCTATAACTTTTTAGCACACAGTGTCATTTTGACGGCGATATACATAAATAAGTTTGTCACGTTCACATCGTTAACACAGTTTTAGTGTAACAGCCTTTTATAAAAGACCAGGGTAAATTTTGAATCAGAAAAACAAATGTAAAACATATTTACGAGAATGCCTAATATTTCTGGAAGCAAAATTATTTTCTATATGTACAGGGTGACTCAGAATCGGTCAGAAGTAACCGTCAAAATTAACCATTGCAGAATTTAAATTTATATATCTATGATTCATTTAAATTCAAATATCTATGGTCAATAAACAATATTTAGAATAATTAAAATGTGAATAAAAGTAATAATAGTTTAAATTAAAAAAATTACGGTTCAGATAGTGTTAAATCTAATATTTTGCAATAAGAATGGATATTTAAACAATAATATCAGCCCTGTCTGCAACAACTTTTAAAATTAATTTTGAAAAGAAACCAAAACCTGGTGGAACTCATTCAAAATAGCAGCGATGAAACGTTCAATAAAACGCTTACTACTCACGCCTTACTACATCCGGAGAGTTCATGTTTAAACGTGGCTGTTGTTATATAATTCTCAGGAAATACGTGAGGGAGTCTTACATGGTTAGATAGGGTGAAGTGTATCTTATGGAGCGGATAAAATGAATGCCACTGAATTGATTTGTTTATCTAATCCCAGCCTAGACAGTCACTCCCCTGATTTCTTTACTTTAACGCATTAGTTCGACGGTATGCCGGAACATATAGGAGAGCAGAGATGATCTGAGTTTGAAAACATGTTGAAAATATGAAACATCTGCAAAATGTCACTCTACAGTATACAGAACTTTATATAAATAGCAAATTCATGATAGACATATCCATGCGTTAAGCAGATGACCCGAATCTGTTGTGAAGGTTGCTACTTCATATTTAGGTTTTCAATCAATAATTGTTAAAAACGTCATTAAAATCAAAATCGTTTCCTAAACACGCATCAAGTACTTGATAATTCTATCCATATTGACTGATAATTTTCAACAAACAAAAACTAATGAGATTAATTTATCTGTTTTACAATAGATAATTATCCATTTTCGATGCGTTATACTGCATAATAAATAATGTTTTAGATTTTATACCGAAAAAAGCGACAGCGGAAAATGAAAGAAAAGAAGACCAGTACCACTGATCACTCACGCAAGTAAGACTCTGCTATACATCGCGGAAAGACTAAAAGAGCACGTTGAAAGGAAGCTACCAAACATTCAGAAGGGGCAGAGACCACCTCAGATTATTAAAAATATTATTATTATTATCTAATCCAATGTATCGGAAGGTATCCCTATCTCTATACGCTGCTGTCTATCTGCTCCGTTTGTCTTACTTGGATTTGCGTATAGACATACTGCACAGTACATACTACATTTTCCTGCTTTCGCCCTGCCTCACACGGAAGGTATTATTCCCAAACTTTCACCGAATTTTACTGATTGGGTGCACTTTGTCCACCAGCAGTGCATAGACCGAACGTTCGTTCTCCTTTTACAAGAGGATAAAAACATGTACCAGGCTGTTGATGGTCGACGAGCGCTGTAGCGATCTCTTCGTAATGGCAATACATTATACGGAAAGACTTCAAGTGGATGACGTGTGTGACGTGTTTGTTAGGGCGTATCCACGAAGATTGTTTCACCATTCGTTTTTGCTCAAATACATTTGCCCAGTTATTGAACCCTAATGCACCTCACGTTCACTATCTTTGTATGTACTACCATTAAACAAAAGTGAAAGGACAATTTAGAAGTATTCTTCACTAAATATTACAATTTTCTTATCGGATAAGTGCTTCGCTTCTGACTTATGGTCAATAGCATTTAATCACGCTCGCCTGCAAATACTGTATAGTGTGAGTGGCGCTTTTCACTGCGAACGCTAGCGCCTATTGCCCCTAACCCCCCTCCCCCTTCTTGGGAATTCCTGGATCCGTCACTAAGTACTATAATATCACCAAGAAATCAACATCAGAATTCAACTTAGCTGGGTAAAATGAACAACGTCCTGAGAAGCATGGAAAGAAAAGCTAAGAATCACTGGGTTACCCCGGGTCACTTAAATAAAAAACGGACACATGAAAACGAATTACGGATTGCAACTTGGAGTATGCGAACTATGCAACGATACGGCAAGTTGGAGAACGTAGAAAAAAGGAAGAAACATAAAATCAACCTTATAGGACTTAGCGAAACATATTGAAAAGGTGTAGATAAAAATATCTGTATAATAGAAGAGGAAATTAGAGAAATCATCGAAGACTTACCCAATGGAAAGACAGCAGAAGAATATAAATGCAGAATTTTTGCAAAACATGAGTGATAAATAAATTCGGACAATGGCTGAGGTTATAAACGAGATATATAAAGCGGGTGACCTGCCACAGGATATTATGGATATTATCAAACGTGTGTTTGCACTAATACCTAAAGTAATCAAACCAATGGAATGCAACGAATACAGAACCATTAGTATTATTTCGTATGCAACAAAAATACTACCTAAAATAATCATTAAAAGAATTACTCCAATAATTGAAAACAGAATGAGTGAGAATCAACTTAGATTTAAAAAAGAAAAGGGACACGTGAAGCGATCTTTATTATACAAGAGTACTAATTGAAAGAGCAATTGAAAAGAATAAAACCATGTATCTATGCTTTATTGATTATATACGAAGGCTTTTGACAGCGTAAGACATGACGAATTAATGGAAATAATGAAAGGTCTGGTATACCAAAACATGAAATCAGATTAATATACAGTAATATGTAAACTTTAATTGGAATCAGACGGCTAAAGTAAGTACAAATAAAGGAGAAACAGATATTGAGATCAAAAGAGGTATATGACAAGGCTGCATTTTAACACCAGTTGTAATTAATCTCTATAGTGAATCTTTGATCGAGGAATCTATGAGTAACAGTGATGGGTTAAAAATCAATGGTCAAAATATTGGCAACATCAGATTTGCAGACGATACGGTATTAATAGGCGATAGTTTGGAAGGATTACAGCAAATGGTTTATGCACTTAATAAAAAAATGTATGGGTTTTGGAATGAGTCTGAACGCTAAAAAGAGAAAAGTAATGGTAATAGACTAAAAGAAAAGATAAATGTGAAATCAAAGTTGATGGCAATGAATTTGAACAAGTGACTGAATATAAATACCTTGGAAGCTGGATTACAGAGGACGGTAAAGGCTAGGAGTGGTAAGAAGAAGATTTTTGAAGTCGAAAAGTGACTTTTGAAAATGGAAAGAATTCTTGAGAAGCAACATTTATCTCTACTTGAAGAAAAGACTTACATATTTTCAGTAGTAGGGTATGCTAGCGAAGCATGGATAATTCGCTAAAAGATCCTAGAAAACTACATAAATTTGAAATTTGGTGTTACAAAAGACTTTTGGATATAAGGTGGTCTGAAAAGATGACCAATGACGAAGTCTTGAAATGAATTGAAAATAAAAAATACTTAGTTAAAAGTCTAATAAAAAGAAAAATGAAGGTTGCAGGACACATTATGAGAGGTCTCGGCAACTACATGTTTTGGTTTTAGAAGGCATGATAGAAGGGAAACGAGGGAAACGGGACAGAGGTCGCTAAAGAGAAGCTTGGGGAGATGATATCAAGAAATACAGCGGATGTAAAACCATCTGGATTGCAAAAAGGAAAGGTGAGAACAGGCACAACCTTCAAATAGAAGACAGTACCTAATGATGATTGTAAAAGTTCTGGAGACTTCACTAACAATGGATACCGAATCATCTACCCAGGAGGAAAAAATCAGAGAAATAGGGTTGCTGTAATAATGGATCAACATCATTCAAATAAAGTCATCAAACTAATACAGAAAAGCGAGCGATTAATCAATCAATCAATGAGTATAATTAAAAATCCAATAGAGAGATTTGATGGGAAAGAGAACAATGAAACTGGGAGTTACAGAGAGAGATTTATAATAATTTACTTATAAGGGTAAACAGGAAAACCAACGGAGTCGTTAAAAATATAAGGAAATACATTTTAAGGGAATAAAATAATCATACAAGTAGCTGTGTCCTAATCATCATTATAATCAACAACCATCATCGAAGGAGAACGTACAAATACAGCAATCATACAAGTGTACATGTCAGTGACACACTATCAAGATAAAGACGTCGAGAGAGTTTACGAACAAATTAAGGAACTGATAGAAGAAGTCAACGGAAACGACAATCTAATTCTAATGGGTGACTGGAATGGCTTTGTTGGGAAAGGCAATGAAGACAAGGTAGTTGGTGAATATATGGATTGTGAATAATAAATAAGCTACGACAAATATTCGAGGATTTCTGCAAACAATATCAACTTACAATTACAAATACAAATTTTTACAATAATTTAGACGAAGGTATACTTGGAAGAACCCTGGAGATAGGGTGCGTTTCCAGATTGCTAACATAGACGTTAGACAGCGATACCAAAATAGTGTGATAAAGCCATATAGCTACTCCGGTACCAATGTTGACACAGACCATAACTTGGTAATAATACCTACGAAATTGCAATTCAAAAAGATCAAGAGAAAGACAAAACGCAGAAAATATTAAAAATCAACAAATTGAAGAATGAAAATATTCGTAAAATGTTTGCAAAAGAACTGGATCAAGAACTGCAAAGAGTCAACCCAACCACAACAAATGATAAATGGACTAAAGTGAAGGACAGATGGACACTCTAAGAAAGTGATAATGTAAATTATAGAAGTAATTGAAATGTGGATATAGCACGATCTTAAAACTAACAAAAACGTATTAGAAGAGATAAAAGAAAGGCGTAATTTACTTCAAACTATTATTATTGAAAAGGAAGAAGAACTGGCTATAATCTAATAATAATAATGATAATAGTTATGTATTTATTGGACGAGGAAAGCCAAGAAAAGGCATGCTAAGAGAATTAAATACAGATTCAATTAAAAATCTAAAGTATAAAGCAGAAAATTAATGCCATAAACGTGAACTTGCTTGACAAAAGCAGAACATTCGATAGATAGATAGTTTCCCATCAATGACATACGCCTCAGAAACATGGACATTGACACATAAAATGACGAATAGGTTACTATTAACACAGATAGCAATGGAGAGAGCCATGCTAAACTTCACCCAAAGAGACCGTCAGAGAATCATAGTGAAAAGGAACATCACGAAAGACATGCTGAGGTCTTCGTTATGCAGTGAACCGAAATCGGGCTGCCTTAATCCTTGATCACTAAGAAAGATGTCATCTGCTCTGCAAACACAGTCAGTTTTGCAAAGAGAACGAACGATTTGAAAATGCAAAACAATATGGAATACCATGACTTTGCTTATTAATGAGACTGCAAAATGTTGAATTTTTTGTTGGTTAGAGATAGCAGTTTCTGCGTTGGTGAGGAGTCTTTCAAATTTCAAATCAATGAATTGTTGTTTTTGTTTAGTTTTATTTTCGTTTTTTGACTGCAACAAGCCCGACCAATATGATTTTAACCTAAACTGTGTTTCATCTAAAAGCATGAATATTAAATGTAAGAAGCATTCTAATCAAGGTCTGATAAATGAAAATCCTAGTTTTATAACTTATTAAATTTTGTGTCGACATAACATTTATTTAAATAAGTACTCACTTCTCAATGTTATGAAATAATTCATCGCTTTTTTACTTCTGCTGCTGAATGTAACTTTCTCTTTATTTTCAGGGTTGGCTTTCTTGACAGTGTTTTCGTCATATTTTTACTAAGTCCCTGGGTAGAAATTCAAAGTTTGGTTTCTCGCGTTTAGTCAATATTGACTCAGTCGGCACATATTGCACTAGCAGTTGCAGTAGTAAGAGGAGAAGTGGAAGGCGACTCGGGGCATTCTCCTGCATGCTCAACCTTACAAAAGGACTAAGAGAATCAAAAGTGATCGACACACTCTCAGTTTTGAGGAGACAAACAAGAACAAAACTGACTGTGTTAATGTGTACTATATAATAACAAATTTAAAAGTGTTTTGTGTACATGGGTTTGTATGTGTATATGTGTGTAAGCGCGTATATTTAGGTTTGTAGGAATGTGTGTGGTGTGCACGTCTGTGAAATCTGCACTGCTGACGAGTCGGAAGGCGCTAGAAATGTTTGACTTTGCTCAGTTTTATGTTGATTTAAATTTCCATTATGAAGTTACATGTCAATTGATAAAATATTGTTCACAGTTTAACATCATTATCTATACTTTATTCATGTCGAGTGATTTGAATATAAATTTGTAATATCTACTGTTGTAATTATCACAAATTAGCAGAACATAGCATGCGAAAACATCCTTTCTGACGTTGACAAAAAGAATGCATTTAGAAATAATAATACCACGCCTAAGTTTACCAATTGAAAATGTTTAGACAATTTGTAATTATTCATCGCACTGTGTATATTTGATTAATTGTCTCAATATTCAAAATAATTTATTTTGTGTCTGTCTATTGCATACGTAATATGAGAGTACAGTATTTTATTGATTATATAAAAGATATTTATCAATACGTTTCCCAAAATTATACTTCACTGAACTGAACTTTAAGAATTAATATTTAAAACAAAATTTAATTAAGGCGACGTAAAAATCCCTGACACTATACACTACTAAAACATCATCAGAGTATTTTTAAGTACTACAGTTACTGTACTTGGTGTAACATTTGATACTCGTATATTGTCTAAAATGTCATACAGAGACACTATCTTTTTGAGAAAATAGTTATGTAAACTGCACAAATCTATTGTTTATGCTCTTCGGTCTGAAATATGATTGACAGAAGTTGAATAAGTTTCCTTTCCATATCATCCATCTCAGAAGGTTGCTTGAATAGTCAGATGGTCACCCGCGTTTCTAATAAAATCTAATCGACTGTTTGCGTTTCTTGCCGTGCTTCAAACCACATAGCAGCAACATCTGGCAGTCCGCATAGAAGACATATGTTCTAGTTAATCGATTGTGGTAGTTGCACATGTTCAGTGGTATACTGATTTCAATCAGTACAAGTTCCTAAAAATGTCAATATATAAACGACCACGCGGTGTGGCCCCATAGAATTCTAAGACACTATATAGAAGTGATTTGTTTAAGCTTGTATTGACGCTTGAGCGACTTGACCAACTACAGGCTAGATTGTGTTCTATAAATAGAACAGGTGCGATTTGCGTTTTAAAATGAGCAAATCATAACTTTCTCTTTATGCAATTACTCTGTAACCACATGCCACAACAAAATACTATTTAATTTGTTGGAAAGAACACATTTGAATATTTAGGGTATGGTTTCCGATTGTGAATATATAAATTTTACAAAAAATATATCAGTAGCATAAACCATAAAAATCGTATGTTTTCATCAATCAGCGAAACACAACTTTTTCATTTTGCATTATACAGTATTAGTATATCCAGTCACAGAGCATGAGTATGTATTGTATTTTAAAATAAATGAATAGGTATAAACTATACACTCTATATACTGAAATTTGGAAGAAATGTAGGCTATATTAACAAAGTTGTGTGAGTTGGTAAAAAGCAAATCTTACTGGTCGCTAAATAAAATAGTTTGTTAAAGTTTTTACAAATTATCCACTTATTATAGAAGCTCGATTGGTTGTGTTTTTATTTTTGGTGCTGACAAAGGCTAAAACACGCTTAGAAGACAGCACAGAGAAGGCAATATACAATATAATGCGCGTTATATGTTTCGGTGAAATGTTTGTCGGCGGAAGCAAAAACCAACCCGTTGCGATCAAGATTTATACCTAACGTTCTAATTAAAAGTGCAATACTACATATGAATGCTATATGACTGATTATGTATGCAAAATAAATTGGTTATTTTCGTTTATTTCATAATGAAAAACTGAAAAAAGCAGATAAAAACATGCGATATTTATGCTGCTGTTCGTTTAGTAAAATTCATATGTTTACAATCTGAAGACATGCCGCCCTAAACATTCAAAATGTGCTCTTTCAAAAAAGATAATCTTTTCAAGGTGTTGTTATGTGGTTACAGAGTAATTGCAAAAATAAAAATATATGTTTTGCACATTTTATAGCGCAATTCGCCGCTGTTCTATTTAAATAACACAATGTAGCCTGTAGCTCGCAAATTGTCACACACGCGTCATTTCTGTTTTGCTTTTATCATTGTATGCCATCTCTACAGTTATATTCCCGTATTCCTATGGTATACACATAATTCTTCTAATTTAAATATTATTTAGACTGATTAAACATATATTTACCAAACCATTAATTTTGAAAATACTTTATAACTTAACCTAAATATATTGTTCTGTTTCCGTTAATATATGAATTCTTTCAAAGAAGATTCCCTTTTTCGGTCACAGGTTTTCTCAAGAAAATGTGAGTTTGATTTAAACGTAGGACAAGTCTGGAATTTGTCAAATAACAAAAGCTTTGAGAAAGATTTAATGAGTCATTGATAATAACTTTTTGATAAGTTAGTTTATCCGAAAATATATAATTAATTCAATACACCATTTGTGAATTCGAAATTATCTTACAAACAACAATTTTCGAGACGTTGACTGATGTGCCTTTTTTAAATGTTAATATTTGTAGAAAAATAACAACCAGCAGTGATCAACAGTGTTAGTCAGAATTTCATTTGCCAGCATATTTTTGCAAATAACAGCTTGTCTGCGGAATTTTCTCCAAAGCACGGATCGATCCCCAGAACTACTGGGCATATACAACTATAACAGTTCATGCTGTCTGTTGTAGTCAATGGATCGAAAAGGTCGGAGAGGAACGACTGGGAAACCCAAGTAGTATTTATTTTCTCTATGGATTCCATATACTGTACTTCACTGACCTTATGCGAATATATTCCAAAAGCCTTTATACAGGGGTGGACATATTAAGTAACGCACATCATCCAACGATGACTATTGATCATATTGCAAAAAGTATTGAGTTAAATCATAGTAACCAACACTTTTAGTTAACCTACACTTTTCATTGATTTTTCTACCAATAGCCATCGTTGAGATAAAACACTTAATGCATGGTAGACTGTTGGTTACCGTGAATTAATCTATCTACTGAACTCCGATTTCATCATTAATCACCGAGCGTTAGCATTAAATATTACTTCTTTTAAAATTAAAATTAAAACATTATGTACAATTTTAGACGTAATTATTCAAAATGATGTTCACTGCATTCAGTACATTTTTAATTCAACTTGGAAAAGGTCGACAAATTGATTGACATAATTCTTAGTTAAAAACATTGAATGTCTGTACAATTACTTCTCTTATACTTGTTCAACAGTAAACGCAACCGTGTCTATATATCGTCTGCACCATTCAAAAGCGAACAGTTAGCTTAATCAGACGAAATAGAAGGAATAATCTTATCATTGAAAGTTTGACAAAATTATCATCAGCGGTCTACAGCTTCACTTTCTTTCAATGTATGGCGTAAACGTAGCCACCAATTGTTAAACTCAATCATTTTTATAATGCGCCGATAACTTCTTCGTGGTATGTTTCATTCTTCTGACACTCGCTTCTCCGATTGCCTCGGATTTTCAGGCACCATTTATACTCACATTGAAAAACTCTAGCCAATAATAATATAACGGATGAAGGTATTATTTCAAGGAAGGTATTAAATTTGGAAGAATATCTTTGTTTTTTTATTATTTAATCTTTAAACTCCACAATAAAATGATACGAAATTGAATCTCAAATCCATAATACAATATATCCCGATATGTCTAACTCAAATGGGCTATCAGAGCTATTTCCTAAAGTCAGTCTAATATATATATATATATTGTTTCCGCCGAAACGTGTTTTGAGAGGTTCATGTTCTTCTTATTTACCACAACGGAGTGTGCGAGTCTACAGAGAGGAATCGCTAAGGGTTGCACCATATCATCAGGCTATTTGTGATGCTGATGGAAGTTATTTTGAAGGATTTGAAATCTGAGCATCGTGCGCAGTAGTCGTGAATGACAAGATGGAACATTTCTGGAATTCTTAATTGTAGTCCATAATAACTCACGGGTGTCAGAAGAAGTTCTCCTTACGCTAACAAATTTGATTTCTCGGAGTCAGTTGGCGTTTCAGCCTACTATAAAAAAAGGAGGAGAATACTCCAAAGCTGCAAAGCGGGAAGAGTCTTGGGTCCTGTGACAGATCAGTTTTGCGCATACCACGTCAGTTTGATGTATGGTCATGCACCTCGGCTTGCTACCTACGGTTTTATTTTACTACTAATAAATATGAGAGCAGATACCTTGGAATTTATAAGTAAAATTGGTTACATTTAAGAGGTCACTTCTACAGTGGTTAGCCCTTTGGGTTGACCCTGATTTGATCCGAAGGAAGTATCTCCTAACATATTTCTCCTCTCTGCTTTTTCCTACTGAATCATCAGACTAAATTATTTACTTGAAAATTTGTTTGTTTTCTGATATTTGATTTATTGCCCTATGTATCCATCCACGAGAGAAGCCGGGTACCTCCGCCAGTATTCTATATGTCCGATTGATTGATAAAGTAATCTTGAATTAGAGAACAACTAAGAGTGAAAACATAATTACTATATTCACAAAACATGAAGTTTCGTTTGTCCTAAAATAACAGTGCATTCAAAAAAAGGTGGTCTTCCTATCAAGATTTCTCATTATTTCTAATATAATTAAACCCTACAACGACAGCAATCATGGTCATTTTTATAAGCATCGCCAAAATTTAAAGATACTTAAAAATATAAAAAAGAAGTTTGATATTTGTGTTAAAACCATAAATATATCTGTTGATTTGATTATCAGAATCAAAAATTAGTTTTTTCATTTTTTACCATTGTATTCTTTATTTTCTATAAACTTAACAGTACTGTTTAGTACCCTATAGCGCTTGTACAGTTTGTCATATGAAGGGGCTGACTGGGAAATATGCATGTTTGAACAGCGTCTAAAGTAGACTTGTCTGACTGTCGACCGATATAGTAAAGAAAATGAATGCTTTTCGTTCTTTGTTGACGTAAACATTGTTCACCTGAACAGCATTGACTGAAAGGTTTTTGCAAATCTTTCAAAATTTAGAGAATTATGCTATATATAGAGTAAAGAATAAAGAAAGGTAACTAAGCTATTTGACAGGATTTAGTTATTTACTTCGATCACATATGTAGGATTAGCTTTAAATATGTTGACTAAACTAAACACATGTCACTTGAATTGTTTTCCCACTCAGCGGCAGATGAAAACGGATGAGTTGATGAAGAACGGAAATAAAAGTGTCAGGGTTTCCCGTACTGGATCCATTTGCAATTGTTTACCGAAGAAAATCAGTTCATACTAACACACTTCTCACCTCAGAAAGCAATCCTGTACTTTTTAATTTTAAAATTTCTAATTGAATTGTTTTGTTGTATGCAGCCTATCTGTATATACTGTATATTATTGTTGCAACTGCGAGTAGTAATATACACCTACGGTCTGACACCGCTCGGTCAACTCGCTCTATTTGGTCTATCTGCACTATCTGTCCTGTCTGTACTATCTGTCCAACCTATATCATGGAATTAATTTCTAGTATATGCTCGATCAAATAACCGGTTAACTACACTCCCGGGCGAATAACCGGTTAACCTCTCTTACCATTTGAAGTCTCGTTCAGTTTGCTCAACGCGCTCTATCTGCTCTATCTGCTCGGTGTGCTCTATCTGCTAAACTTTATCCATGTATACTCACGAATCTACACCTACTTGCTCCGTTGTGTTCAACTTTATCCAAGTCTACTCACGATTATCCTGCCGCGCCAGCATATATATAGCAGGCAAGAGACGAGAGAAGCTCAGTTGTTACTTGACCGCCGACGAAGACAGACCTCCGCTCTCTCTGCTACCATTTGACGTCTCGTTCAGTTTGCTCAACGCGCTCTATCTGCTCTATGTGCTCTATCTGCTAAACTTTATCCAAGTATACTCACGAATCTACACCTACTTGCTCCGTTGTGTTCAACTTTATCCAAGTCTACTCACGATTCTCCTGCCGCGCCAGCATAT
>JAUYWV010095587.1:0-14146 GCA_032274565.1 Nematoplana nigrocapitula
ATATTTCTCTTTTATCTCTCAATGTATTCTCTTCAAATTTGGTGATGTCGTGTACAGTATAATACTTGTATTGATTATTTTTATTTTTACGACAAGTTAGACGAAACCTTATTACTGAATAACAAAACACTAATTTTGACATCTTTCCATAAATGTGCTAAATTCTTATTTACGCGCAAAGCGATATATGGGATGCAAAACCTGCGATAAGAGTTATATATAACACCAATATTCTTTAAAACGCATGATTTAACAAAATCGGAGTAGAGGACCAGCAAGTGGTTAAGAATTTCTAAATGACTAAAGCATCAAAAGAGAGAGGTTTTAATGTACATTTACAGTACATATATTCATACAGCGACCTGACTTTGGTTTCATTCAACACGGTATAAGAGATGAATTAACTAAGAATGAGAATGGGAAGTGAGTATCGATATATGGGAGCTTCAGTTTAAAGATGACCTTCGTGGTCGCGAAGACAAAGATACAGGGAGAAATATGTGTAGGTGGCAAGGAGCATTATGGTGTTGGGTACAGAAACTTTGAGTTGGTGTAAAAAGCAGAGATGTTTAGAAAAATAGGTTGCTGGAACGAGTTGCGAAACAAATTAATAAATTTAAAAGGCGCAGAACTTACGAGAAGATTTACTGAGAGAATAAAACTGCAAATGTACAAAACTGTGATCTGGATAGTATATTGAGAAAGATGGATGGAAAGAGATGGATGGAGAGATAGAGAGAGAAGGCAAGTAGGGAGACAGGGGAGAAATCTTTTGGGATGTGGAATGTCTAATTTCTTTTAATAATTATACCTACTTTTATTCATTTTTGAAAGAGAGAAATTGAAATTTTGTAACACCCATTATTATCAACAGAATAAAATTGATAATAAAGTGTAAGACTTTACAATGAACGGTCTTTCTTTTACCTCACAAAATATTCAATCCAAACCTTGATGTGTGTTCACCGTGCATACACACTACACAGAGCATAGAAAAGATAGAGAGAAAACGTGGAAGTGTAGCCAGAGAATTAGATGCCACAATTCGGATTACTCTGATCTTGCTCCAGCTCAGTGTTCTATAGCCAAAGAAGAGAACAGTTGGTGGTTGGAGTTACACGCTACACAGAGTAGACTGACGTTACGGTACATAGCCGAAATATGTACATGAACACAGAAGAAACACTATCGGATGGTTGTCTCTGTCATAGACTGCCATAAGAATTGCGGGGGGAGGTTGAGGGGAAGAAGAGTCTGGAAAAATGTACATCACTGCCAGTCAGGGATCGGTCATTCCGCTGTTTGCCTGTCACGTCGTATATATAGCCAATATCGGACAAAACAGTACGAGATATGTACATATTATAGAGCCAGATAGTGGTGCTAAGTCGCAGCAAACTGGACGCAAATATGATGACACACAATTTGCATTGGTTGTGTCTGTGTGTTGACTAGACTTTCCTTGACATCTAATTGTTATTTTTCAACTATTACAACGGATACAACGTGACATGCTAACTAGCGATACAAACAACACCATATGATACACCGTGATCTGCTTCTTATTCCTTGCGCTCTATATGCGTATTTAAATTCCACATGCATCGAGATGCAGAAATATCTACATATTGTAAAATACGTATATATCCGGCTAACGAGAGATCAACTTTACATAACATCTATTTATATTATAGAACACGGCAAGATAGAGTCTTTCCAGTCGATGTAATGGGTAGGAGGGGAGGAAAATTAACAATTCGTGTATCGACAGTTTAGCAGTGTTGTTTCTTTGGATTCTCTATATAACAATATACACGCGCTGCATCAACTACCAATTCTTCCTATATCGCATACGTAGTGTAGGATAGTACTACAGAATATTGTACAGGGCTGGAGAGGGAATAGATTTCGGAGATCATTGCGATTGGTTGGTTTGTTCTTTGTTTGTTTATACTGTATATTATATAATAAAATCAAGCGGGAACTGTTTCCATTGGACAAACACGCGTGCGTGACCTTGTGGTATACGCGGCAGCTGGTTGGCTGGACTGGTTCATCGATGTTGTCCGTCCGTCCCTTTTCGCGACTAGTTTTTGGTCGGACTGCCCGCATTCGATGGGGAGGCGTTGGAAGGGGTCTGCGAGTCTATGGAGAGGAGATCGTCGGTCGGGGGCTGGGACGAGGGCCGCTCCTCGCTAGGTGTCGCCGTGCTGGCGGTGGTGGTGCTCGAAGTGGACACAGTCAGGTGCTTCAGTTGGTCCAGGGTGCCCGGCCCGTTCAGTTTGGCGATGTTGTGTTCCTTTTTCCACTTCATACGTCGATTCTAGGTGAAGGAAATGATGACGAATCTATAAACCATTTGGTCTATTGAAAGCATCCGCAATTGTTTCTCCTCATCATAATATCTATAGGGATGAACTAGGACCGGTAAGTCCAAGGATGCGTCCTCGGCACGTCCTTCCCTTCCTCCAGACAGACAGATATTTTTATAGAGATGCGAGGAAGCTTCAATGCCTCCCAGTTTCCTTTAATTGTGGTCATATTAAGTTCAAATAAAATAATCTCAAAGTCCTAAGAAAATCTCTCTTGCAAATTTATTCCTGGCTTTTCAGCATTGGATACATGCAATACTACTATGAGTAGTGTAATAGTATTAACAATAAAAATGGAAACTACATCAGAATTGACGTTCAGTTGCACGCTGCTTTTCATGTTCGAAGATTCTGCCAAACAAGGAAATGGGTTCACTATGGTTTGTCTACGACGTATGTACAGCGTTAATATACAATATAAATGGAACAAAGGGCACCTCTCTCTCACACACACGCACACTCAGAGGATTCATCACATCTAATGTGTGCTCCATAGGGGAATTCCCTCATTCACAAAACTAACTCAATTAGATTAGCCATATGCAATCAGTCATGAGCCTAGAATCGCCGAATGGGACAAGTTTGAAAAGATACGCAGAACTTTGTAGAATTAATCGTCTAATAACTCCATCTCATCTCCTTATAGATGATTCTGTACACCAAACGGATTATTCACAACGATAATGACATATGTGGTTTACAACAATCCGATACCAAACAATCGGCAAATTCCCATATGAAATGGGAGGTTTGTGTGTTTTATTGCTTGTAACTCTCTTCTTTTCCTCCTTCCCTGCTTTCCTAAAATATTCCACGGTTAAAAATCCCACACAAATTAGCGTGCTACTCTATACTACTGAAATGGTTTTGCCCACGTGCCGCATTGCGGATTGATCGAATATATGTAGAAACGTAAACGAGTGACTGGTGGGTCAGTTGTTCGTGATTTATAAATCCCGGTCATATACTATATTGCTTGCATATGACCGTGTTCCTTCGCTCATTATAGTCTGTCGGTGTAGGAGGCAACTGTTAATACTCATTTCAAAAAAAGCAGATCAGTCATTTGGACACTGGATGAACGATTTTTATCATTTAATTGAAAAAACTATCACCAAGCGGATTATTGCATATAGCATTGTTTGACAGATCTAATGTATACATTTATTATAGTAATAACGGTCTCTACGCAAACCAAATAAAACATCAGATAATAAAATTCAATGAAACGAACTGTGAAATAAGTATGATATACGCTTCATTTATAGTACCCTATTTAACCATATGCTTTTTGCACTGCATGTACACACAATTATATACCCTGAAAGAGTTTATTATTGCATAAATAGAAAATCACATTGTCAATAAAATAAATTATAACTGGCTAACATTTTAAAGGTCACTTTCCCTCACTAAGGTCAAACAATATTTCGGAATGTGAAGCAATGGAGAGCTTGCAATAATTATTTATCAGTGTTCTATGTGTTCGATATCTCCTCATATACCATCAAACGGAGAGAGGCGGAATTTTCTGTACTTACCCTTTTAATGACTGGTCACAACATGCGCTTTGTTTTGAATAATTGCCATCTAATATATGGGTACCACAGGTTTCCTTTTGAGACTATATCTTAACTTTATTCCATTATATATACATATTCTGTCACGCGATTGAATTAAATTTTCCACATTGTGTGCATAACTTGATGATGATGTATATTGTAAAATACCAGAACAATCTATTGATTGATTAATTTGTTAACTCATTTTCTCAACGTAGCATTAATTACATTCACATTCAAATCAGTCAACCGGTCATCCAATATTGTTTCTATTAAAAAGTGCAATGCTCCCATGGGAATGGAGACAGCAATTGAATTGCACCCTCATTGCCAGTGATAGGTATTGCTTTGGTTACATTCCGAGCTAGTACACACTTTTGACATTAATAGCATAGACAAATCAAAGCAGAGTGAATCAGGAATGCTTTTCGAAAAGTCGTATTGTGCAAAGCGTTTGAGCCTATATAACAGTCAAGGCATTCACTTGGAAATCGTCTTCTATTCTTATTCCTATAATTCGTACCACTATATGCTTTTCTCACGACTTAAACCTTATCTATATTCCATTGCTTTCGAATAATGGTGGTATATACAACTGATGTTATTTGTTATTATAGTGATATCTTTTAGAATTAGAGCTCATGTTTGTTTAATTGTCATTCATTTCGTTGACTTTTATAATGAAGGGTAACCTTTGATAAATCTTCTTCGCAAAGTAAAGTTTTGTTTCTATATACATTAACTGGATAATGCAATTAGGAAAACAATCGTATTATGAATATATTACGTTGTATTATATGGTTACTAGATGAGCAAATATAAACCGTTAATTACAAAAGAAAGTTTTCTTTTTAAAAAACCGCTTACCTCCAGAATTCATTGTAAACAACAATATACTTAGCTTTTAGAAAAAAAGCTATATGCATGAGCGTTTGAATAACTCAACATCTTCGCTATAGTGACTTATTATTAATTCTAATCAGCCTCATATAAGCAAAATGAGCAATAATACTTATTTAGTATATATAGAAAAGTCTTACAAAGTTGCCGTCAAATATACATCTAATCCTTTAGAAAATCATCGTCCGTGAAAGTTATGAGAACTATGATTGGTAGTCGCGATGCCAGTTGTCGAAACTTGTATATACTGCATTGAAAATCAAAATCTCATGAGTCTATACACGTGTGAGTGATATGTATATAGTCAATGTCTTATACATCTCACTACCAAAACCTGATGCCATTTGGCGAGAAGGTTTACTGTATATACATTTCCTGCATTTAAAAATTCATTTTTGTGGTATATATGTATAGATTCTTGGTGAAACAGCAAATGGTAGAGTTGCTATTGTCTTGATTAAACAAACAATCCACACAATTTCTCAAACAATTCAAATATACATGTACATTGTAGATATATACATATGTAGATCAATGACAGACTGCATTCTTTAGCAATAAGTTTCATCACGTCATCTTAACGCCAATCAATAGAAATACTATATGTACTGTATACTATGGAAGATTAATGGTGGCTGAGCTAACTAGAGACTGACATCAGACTATACTCCTCAATTATTATTCTACAGAGCATTGTATCATTGTGTCGATGCTCTATACATCTAAAGATTAACCAAAGATTTCAGAGCGATAATTCCAGTGTTATATATATATATTTAGAGAAACTTTGGAGATGTGCTGAATTATGCATTGAAGTCTGTATATGTGTGGAAATGCCTACTGATTTTAACCGGGTGTCATTCGGCGGTAGTTACACACCTGTGTCAAATTAGGCTCATATCTTTTGCCATCTATGAACTATATTACATATCAACAAAGCGACATCGGGAAGAGTGACACACAGCAATGTGTAAAGAGGAAGACAACTCTCAAGTAGATATATGTGCAATCGGTCTCTACTGTATATACGTATATGTAGTTGTGCTATTAAGTCACATCGGAGAATGATGTAATCAGATGATGTACATACTGTATACTGTAGAATTTTCCTGTTGCTTATGGGTTAGTTCTATAAGGTTGACTATACATCATAATTGAAAATTCCAAAGTTTGCTCACTGAGAAATTATGAAACACGACGTGAGCAACTGTGCAAAACACTCGCTTTATTTCTATTGATATATTTCGATTTGTCAACAATCCACACCAAAATGTCAAACTCTGAAACTTATTCGCAAATTTCAACAGAAAACAAATTACAGGGGATTAAAATTCACACAATCACACTGACCCTCGTTTTAATACCGCCTGTAAAAAATGACCACGGCAATACATACTGTATGCATACTTGCTGTGCGTGACCACAATATGGTGACTTATTAGCTCCCTTGAAAGTAATGAATTGCCTAAGTCATTTATCTAATGTGCAGAATTTAATAGCTCGGAATGTATCCAAAGCAATGTCACTTGAATAAGTGTCCAATGCAATTACTGTCTCCATTCCCACGGAAGCATTGCAGTTTTTATTTTTAATAAGTTCAATATCGAAGCGAAAAATAAGTTTCTGAAGTGCTTTAGTTATTTTTTATGCACAAGCATCTACAGAAACATTAAATATGCACAAAATGATAAAACAATACGGTCTACTTTTCCAAATGTTTGAGATTGGCCTGTTGGTAGGTTTGAATGTGAACTGGAATGAATAATGACTAACATCAGGTTTCTATCTCGTATCACGCAAACAAGCACAGGCGCACACCACAACTAACATCACCGCCTCCTCCAGTCAGTCTATATAGGCCGCACACGTCGGCCTCCTACAGGGTACGTCCTCCTCTCATCTCACCCACGCTCTCGGCGCTACGCAGTTTTCGATGCAGCTGATCATCTCGCGCGCACGCGGATCGATACTAATAGCTCTAATTTATAATTTTACCTGCCGGAGAAGCATACTACTTGAGAATAGTAGTATGGCATATAGCATATGATATTCGTAATCAACAACATTTCAATCCCAGATGCCTCTCAAATGGCCCAAATGAGTGCCAAAACATAGCAAATGTTGTGCCCTGTCATTCCAGTGCTGGTGGGTACAGAAAGTTTCAGCTCTCTGCGATTGACGCAGTTTAGGTGATCGCGAATGCATACGCACACTCCTTATTTTTGCAAGTAATCCATTTTTCACATTCCGAGCATTTCATGTATACTGACATACGTTTCACGAGAATAGTGCGTATAGCAAAGTCAACTATATTACAAGCACAGAGGTTGGAATATTATCAAACCTATTTGGTTATAAAAGCATGCGTAAAATTATATATACAGTAAATATGTACCTGAAACCAGATTTTGATTTGGCGTTCTGTCAGTGCCAGAGTGTGGGCAATTTCGATCCGTCGTCTTCTTGTCAGATATCTGAAGAAAAATCATAAATAAAAACTTTATAGTTGTTTGTCTGATAAGTATAATAATTGACAATCCACAAAAAACATCAGGAGAATATGACATCTGCATATACAGAATCGTAGAATACATAGAAATGTTATGCTGTCGCAAAAGTTTCGTTGGCATAATAAAATAAATACTGTACTTGTAAATACAACCACACGAATTATCACGCTTGTACGGTGCAAAATTTCAATTATACCATTTGTCCCGAAAAGGCTACTGTGTCTAGAGAGTGGATATTATATGGTGAGTAGTTGCGGCATTTTGACATCATTTTTGCATGTTAATCAGTGAATTATACTTTAAACATGAAATAAAAACAGATCACATCATTTGGGTTCAGGGCACTTATATATAGAATGTACACCAGTGTACCTTGCAAAATTAGATGAAGTTAGTATTATCCAGGTATAAAGAAACAAAGATGAAACATTGTTATCGAATCTTCGGTTAGTCATTTCTCCCAAGTCTTTGACTTCGTATACAAAATTTCAACATTCCTCTTGCTTTTGATTGTATCACCGTATGTATTATACACGCAAGGTCGATGATAGATGGATTCGGTCAGTTAGTTGAAAACAGACACTAACGCATGGGCGGTTTCAGGGGGCTGGGGGACCTGTCCCACCTCTTTTGCGCCGAGGCCCAGTTAGATCTTCTAGGGGACCCCAGACAGCACTGAAAAATGTTATCGTTACACGCGGAACTCGTCATTTGACGAAAATAAAAGAATCTGACGTAAAAAGATACTACGTTGGAACTCCCCTCCCCTTATTTGATGACCAATGCTCCACGTCTGAGGTTTCCCATCGTATGTCCATATCACATCCGCTAAAACATCAACCTGTCCTGCGAGAGTTGTGACTACCCGTCTTAAGGCCCCGAGCAGGCCCGGGGAACTCAGGCGGAACTGGCGGGACTCTGCCAGCAATATCGCCTCCAGAGCGGGCATCGCAGATGCCCCCAGGGAAAACCAGAATTCCCCCGGCCCCATGGATAGACACCTCAGGGATTGATATCCACCCATCCCTGCTCTTCCTCACCACCAAAGAAGACCCCCCCCCTCCGAACTGAGGAAGCTCGCGCCTTGGAGACCATCGAGGAACTCCCCCCAGCCGACGTTCACATATATGGACGGATGGCTCGCCACAGGGGGCATCTCCCAAGGCGGGGCGGTATAGTCCCTTTCATCAAAGGGACCCGCTCCGCCACCTTCAGTGCACCGGCAGGCCGCGTCACCTCCTCCTTCGGGGATGAGGCGACGGCTTGTCTCATCGGCCTGGAGTCAGCACTGAACCTCCCTGACCTGCACCGCTTGTCAGGAATCCAACTGCTGACTGACTCTCAGTCATTACTACGCTGCCTGGAGAAGGGGGCCTCCAGATAGACCGACCCAACCTGCCAGAGGATCTGTGAGTCTCTACTTCTTCTTGCGGGCCCTCGGGGCAAAAAGGCCAACCTCCAGTGGGTCTCAGACCACTGCTCCCTCTCCTGGAACGAAGAGGCTTTGCGCCGGCGCCTCCCTCCCCTAAGTAGCGGAGATCGACCTCCTCTCAGCCCGCCCCGCACAAGAGGCCCCCTCCCAGATATACTCTGTGGACCCCCACTGTGCCACCCACCGCGCTTGCACCCCCTCTGCCGCACCTTCACCCTCCCACTTGTCTCGCGCCGACGCAGTAGCCCTCGCGCAGCTCCGTACGGGCCATTCCCCTCTGCTTGCCTCGTACCTCCACCGTATTGGGAGATCTGACTCCCCCACCTGCCCCTTCTGCAGGGAGGCCCCCAAGATCTTACTTACCTTCTTCTTCTCTGCCCAGCTCATACCCAAGCCCGCCACCTCTTCCTCAGAGACAACCCCACCCTCGAGGTCCTCTCGGACGGACCGCGCGTGCTTCCCTACCTGAGGGAGATCGGGGTGCTGACGCCCCCCGCCAGGGAATAATAATAAGAATAAGAGTTGTGACTAAATTTACCAACGGTTAAAACAAAGGAATCATGTTGACTAAAGTATTAATTTTTGTAGTATTGAAGACTATATATTTAAACTCTTAAAAGTCGTGATTAGTGGACGTTTTTATGGTGGTGACTGAGAAACATTTTGTTACAGTTACAGCTATATATATAGAAATGTGCCTATTTATGCAATATTTAAACTATAGCAACTATTCGCATTTACTTCTCAAATGTACAATAATTCTTTTGGGAAATCAGCCACCTTTCTTAAAAGATAGAACGTATTCAAAAACAAAACATGTCCAAAAAAACTGTACAGTATACCTACATTCCTGATTTTCCCAAATGAAGAAAGTGACTCAAACTGGACCAACTTTCACTGTTCCTTATAGGGAAAGTCAGCCATTATTTACTAGTATAGTTTCGTTGATCCTGCAAAGTTACACTTTTACTTTGTATGTATATATGTATATAGAGGTACCCAGAAAAAATTGCAGTTTTATCATCATATTTATTCATGTTATCTGAGTGTCCTTCTGAAAATCGTCAACAATGGACGAAGCTTCTTCTCCTTCGCCTTTAGGGCCGTTGGTCCTACTGGGGTGTATGAAGGGTCAGCCGCTCGAATCTCTATAGTTTCCACTTCTGCATCTCCATTCCTCCGTGTCCTTCTCTATTACATCTGTCCATCTTAGTTTTGGTCTTCTTCTTCATCTCGTTCATTCAATTTTTGCCAACTTTTGCTTATTCCTTAATGACAGACATTCACTTCCATCAATATAGGATTGGTCTCATTACGCAGTCTTGTATATTTTTACAAGCAGTCTTTCTGGCAATTTCTTGTCTCCCGCATCAAAGATATTTGCCGCCATTTATGCCATGCTGCTTTTATCCCGGCTCTTACATCCTCCTTCTTGCTGAATAACATCACCAAGATATCGAAACTTCTACACTTGTTTTTTATTTTCTCCATTGGGGTCCTGTCAAACCGTCAACAACTTCTGCTGCTGGGCATTCTTTTCGTTTTCTCTGTCTTAACTTTCATGTCTCTTTTAAACGATGATAATTTCCATAGTAACCATCTCCCTTGTAGCTCTTCCGGCGTCCTTGCCATCACTACCGGCATATAGAATCGCACATGGACATGGCCTACCTCGTCGAATGTTTCCACATAAGCAAATGACGCATTGTATATAGGACAACTCTCAACTCAAACTTCGTTGAAATCACACATCAAAAAATATCATTTTTAATATGGTATGGACATGTATAAGACATTGTGAGCGGATCTGTTTTAGAAGATAAAGTCTGAGAAAGGATTATGCAGCGGAAAACAGATGATGATTGAAAATAAATCAAATTGAACGACCGATTTTCACTGACGAACATATAGTTAGGCTAAAGTATATAAGTGAATCACTTATACGTCTAATTGACTGATTAATACTGTACTCTGTATATACGGTATATTAGTATAGAAAAATGCCTGACAGAAAATTCAAAATGTGCTAAGCAGGACTTACTTGTTAAAATGGAATTCCTTTTCCAGTTCCAACGTCTGATATCGTGTGTAAGTTTGTCGCGTTCGTTTCTGTTCACCCAATTCTGTAAACAAAATAGTTTGTATCTTAAAGCAGGATGGAATTCTACGTGAAATATACAGTATACATATATATTCTACACCATATTATCGAATACTAAGATCAATGTTCCCTATAGTTTGCATATTACCAGTATATATGCGTATACTCTGCAAAGAAAGTGTTTTTCAAATGGTTTTTCAGCCTCAAAAGGTTTTTCAAGACGGTTTTTCAAGACTGTTTTTCATTTCAAATGTGTCTTTGGTCATTCTTATAGATCTTTGCCATTGCCTTGGTGTCTATTCAGTGACCATCGTCCATCAATTGCCACTTATATAGCCTTGAGATGTGTCAAGCCCATCTGTATCTGTGTTTATTCTTTTTTATTGTCTTTATGGTGTATATACATACTCCGGTGTGCTGGCGTATCCAGGTTTTAGCTTTCTTATCTCTTAGTGGGATTCCATCTTTCGTTGAGCTACAGAAAGGGCATTAACAATGGTGTTTTGAGTGCCCGTGTTTCGCTACCGTACGTTAATACGCAAAACGTACTCGTTAATTTTTTTCTTCTTTATTTTTATCGTTGACTTTCTACTTTCCATATAATGTTCTCTATACCTTCCCGAAAGCTGATCAACCGAGTATGATTCTTCTTTTGATCTTCTCTACAATAAGGGAAGGTTCAATTCTTTGTCATCATTCTTTTATCGTCTATAAAACCGATGCTGGCGCAGTATGACTATAATAAACATTATCTTATATGTTTTATTTATTTGCATTCTACTATAAGTAGTATGTTTTAGAAATCATATATAATGATTTGATGGTACATGAATTTCTGTCGCACGGTCCCCAGCGCCACCTGTAAGTTCCGGCATCAAACCAAACGAACCCTTTCGGGTCGCTAAGCACTCGATTAACTCAGCTGTCAACCAGGGAATTTTATTATAGCCCAAGCCGGGACGCGAACCCACCAACCTCAACACGGCAGTCGGCCGCTCAACCCACTGAGCCACCTCGTCCCCCGTTTTCACTAGATTATTTCTATATATCTAAAAATATACCAAAGTTTGTTCTCGTATAAGTAAAGCTTCATAAGAAATGAGTGACTGATGCATCGACCAATACCTATACTTATCAATTATCATATATACTGTAGTGTATATTATAATTATATAGGTTGATAATACGCGAAACACCCATACATATTAAGTTAAAACGTTAGAGGAAACTTGTACTGGATAAATCGTTCGTACTTTTCTATAGACAGTGTATATAATTGCTTTGAAATTGCGCAATTCCATAGTACATGAGAGAGAACCGTACATATATTTGACTTAATTGGAAATCCTAAACTTTTAATCAAATTCATGAAACAGAATATAACTATGAATTACACGATAAATATTGTCATTACAGAAAAATTTAAATACAAATTACAATCACTGGGTTCGTGTATATAAGAAGACAATATTGAATAGCTATATTAAGTTGGGGGGAAAGGAGTTGCGTCGTAAGACAGTCCGGTAAAAGTGGACGACAGAAGAACGACCACTGTATATATAGACAGCAATGGGGGCAAGAACTCAGCAATCTGCTTGTCACACTCAGTGATAGAAACGTAAAAACGCTTCACAAGCTCAAGGCCACGACAGTTTAGGTCCGGGAGCTCAGATAGTCTTTATTTTACGGCAACGATCCTGCATTTTCTTGAGATCTCTTTTTCAATTCACTGAAAAGCCAATGAAAACTGTACTGTATCAGCTGCTATAAGCATCAGCAGTGTATATCACCGTAAAGTGTAAAGGTCATTTAACTTGACCTTAATTGCAACAAAACTATACATATAGGTTAATTTGCAAGAAGACCTATATAGCACAAATTTTCCTAAAGAGTGCATATATAGGTATAGATAAAATCCCTTTTCCTGTATAATTTCACAAATTGGTGGTTCAAAAAGATGGAGAATTAATGTGTGGACTGCGGTCCATATACCAACAGCCTCCCGCTCCAGAATACGCCATTATGTGGATCTCAGGTTGGTTAGCTTTTTGAAAAATTTATAAATCACGCTATCCATATATTGTCACACGCGTTGCAGTGAGCTAGACTCAACCTGCCTGCCTCTGTAATATACAGACATCCCCGACAGAATACATATCTGGGGCGCGGCCGTATACTGTGTACTGCCGTTGTGAGACGAAGCCCAAAACAAAGAGAACTCTATATAGATTTATTATTAATACCTTCTTATATGGAACACCTCTCTGTCTTTGATGTAACACCGCTGCTGTGCTAAAGTACGCGCACACATACACACTCACCGCAGATACCGTTGTTGCGGGGTCTGTGGAGTCTGTGTGCCAATATATACTGTATACTATATATATGAAGATCCGAAAATAGCTCCTCATGCTCTTCAACGACGCACGTATACGGACTGAAACACTCAGAGACCGAACATCACAGATCTATAACGTACGTACATGTATATTTTGCGCAGTGCACCAGGAGGAAATGCCGTGCAACGCATTAGTGTGCATATGTGTGCCACACGATATTTCGAGTGATTTTATATAGTGCGGGAATAATTTGACCAAGGCAATTCACTGGCCCTAAGAAAGCGACTTTTTAGTCCGGAAATAGGTTCGGGGAAGGATGCGTGGCACCGCATGAATAATGTATTGTATATATGCGATGTAACGTTTCTTCTATGTATACATATTGAGAACAGAAAATGGGATAAATAAACATTGAGGAACTTAAAAGTGGCACAGGATATAAACGTATACAGAGAATTTTTAGTCCATATATTGTATGTATACTATGAAGATCCCGCATTGTCAAATTCTTATTCATATTCATCAAAGGTTATATAAATACACGAACAGCTCAAATATAGGCGCGGTCGAAATGGAATGGAACAGGCGGCATCCCCGTTATAGATGTGGTTGGTGTTCTTCTCGGTTGGAAATCATATGTATATTTTGAATGCATTTAATATTATTATATAATTTCCTGATGATACTCTGGATAGAGCTGTAAACTGCAAGGGAATAAAATAGTTATATATACAGAGTGAGTCAAAAGTCTTTAAACGTAATTATAATATAGAAATTGCTTTATTTAGAAACATAAATTGGTGTGTTTAGAAACATATAAATTGCTTTATTTATATGAAAAAACAGTAAACAGTATAGCAAAACAAGAGTAAATAGTCTTCAGCCTTCAAAATGTTCTCCTTCCCCATCCATTACCTTTTGTATGCGCAC
>JAUYWV010095598.1:0-22686 GCA_032274565.1 Nematoplana nigrocapitula
AGGGTGGAGGGATTTAGAGGAGAGGGCAGAGGGATATAGGGGAGGGGAGGGAGAGAAAGGGGGAATGTATGTATGTATGTGTGTGTGTGTGAGAGAGAGAGAGAGAAGGAGAGAAAGAGAGGACAGGAGAGGGAGATAGTCGAGAGGGAGGGGAGATGGGAGAGGGTGAGAGGGGGATGGGAGAAGAAGGAGGGAAAATGAGAGATAAATAAATAAAAACTATTGTGCAGTTGTGGTTTCCGATGTCTCATTGGACTCGTGACGGAGTGGGCCTGCGTACCCTTTGTGTGACAATCCGGATAACAACAGAGAATGTCATTGTTGAGAAGAAGATAATCAAGGATATTGGTCGATGTCGTACAGTCGATTTCTGATTGTCCTCTCCGCCGCACTGCCTACTAACAGCGAAGTTACATTCTACAGTACATTGCTCCAGAATAGCGTTAATTTTCGCAGAGTGATAACTTCATACCTCAATAGTATAACATCTCCATATTTCTCATAAAAGCTATTAAAGCTGTATTACATATATACGGTTGTGAAGTTGTCCACGTATAAGATCATTTGGATACAGCGTCCTCACACTCTCTTCTTCGAGAGTACCACAAAGCTACGATCCTAAATTTCTAAATAATTAGATTAAGGTCAAATTTATGTCTATCCCAACCAGGACCCCAAAAAATTATTGATCGGGGGACAAAACGCTTTACTTGGAAATGTGCGGCAAGATGTACTGTGCCGGGTGTGGTGTTGTGGCGATGGAACATGATGTTTGAAAGCAGTTTGTGCTAGCCTGGCGCTGGATTTCTTCGCACGCCGCCCGTACAAAAAGAAAGAGTTTTTGGGGGGGGTTGCAACACTCTGGACATGTGGGGAAAATCAATTTGTCCTTCTCTGACAGAAATACATCACAGCACTGGACGTGAATGCACGTTTATTGATCGGAGGACTTCGTGGGGGGGATTCTGTGTCTCCCAGGGCTGAAGGGGAGGGGGTGCGGTAGCCCAGCTTACATTCGCTCTCTTCTTCATTTCCCAATCTCGCTTTTTGGCGTGTCCAACATCTTCTACATACACTGTGTACTACCACCCACATAGACAACCAACCCACTTTGTTACTTTCTTTCAACATACAGCATATCAACAAGACGAACGAGGCAGACCTGCCAAACATGGGTCGTGTAAAGAAATCATCCACTATACGTGCTGTACAAGAGCCATGCAAGACATACAACATAGAGTGAAAACAGACAAACAGCCAGACACTGGGTCGAAAAGACATTCGATGCAGTTATTAATAAATAGACACCGCTGCACGCTTTGATACGTGCATCAATCAACATTCCATACACCAGTATATATAGTGTAGTCGACCAAGGGAATCTCGTTATATACATATACATACAGTACTTATCGGGTTGTAGTATCATATCTTCCCTCCTAGAAACATTTGCAAAATTACTACATACCACAAGCAGTAATTTTGGCTTCGCATCAATTGCAGCGAAAATGCTTTCAATTCATAGCCAAATAAAATAGCAAAGATACTATAAAAACATCAATTTTTAAACATCATTTGAAGTGAAATTCTTTTGCTCTCAGTATAAGCAGTAGAGGAAAATTGGTCAGAGCTGTTTTGGCCTTGTCCAAACCGGATTTCCTGAGTCCAACTAGTCGACCTGCAAACCCACAACTCGTTGGTTAGGGGATCCTTTCCAGTTTGCCCTAAAACGGCTACTGAGAAACTCACTGAGTCAGAAAGGGTCTTCCTGTGAAACGCCTCCGCACTAGTAATGGTGGCAACTGAGTTTTGAATAAATTGAGCAAAATAAAAAGTGAAATTTGAAAGACTCGTGTAACTAGGCAATGTAAAACTCCGTATACTTACAGCAATTATACCTGAAAAGTCAGTCAATAATAAAACGAATTGAGTCGGTAGAAATTTATGTCGTCTAGTAAAACCTGATTCAGAGGAGGAGGAGGGAGTAAAACCGAATTACTGCACTAATCATGCATTACAGTAACAAAACGTACCTCAAGATTAATTTGTCTAAGTTGTTTACATTGTTATAAGGACGACGATAGAAGGGTTAACGTAGCAACTGGTTAACTGGGTTTGATACGTGCATTTTTTGTACCTCTGAGACATTGCGTTTCTTCGCAATACTTCTTCAAAAAGTTGAAGATGCTTTCATACTAAATAGTTCGAATGCGTTATGGCAATTCAACCTTCTTTTTCTGTATTCACAATTACTTCTGCAGAGGACACATCACTTTGATGGCGTTCGGTATCTTGTTGTTAAGTATTTCCATTTATAATGTATTCATCGCTGTAGGCCCTCGTTTTCCCACAAAAGCACTGTAAAGGTGCTAACAAAACTCCTTATAGTCGATTTCCATATCAAAAGTCGCTGTAGTACTCACATTGCATTTCGAAAAATCAGTTCTCTTGCCCACTTAGTTTAGAAGATGGAATTATATATTTAGCGTATTTAATGAAAATTCTAGATTGTTGTACCAGTACAAGCTCGTATTTTTCTACATGTATATCTAGGTTCAATTCTTATTTTTCTCAGTATTCAAGGAATTTGTAAAGTTTGGAGTAGAACAAACTAAGAAAATTAATGGGAAAATAAAAGTAAAACTATATGCCTTTAGATTAAAACAGTAATTAATAGTGAAGTACCCTGTTTAAACAAGATCTACTAACCTTGTAAAGTGTACTTTACCGCAACTAGGTGCCAGTGGTAAACATTCTTTTAAATTTCTGGTGCCCCTGCATATTACATTAAGTTCCACTTTATATTATTCCATGAGCTTACATGGTTGAAGGCATTGTTTCAAACTTCGGTTTATTCCCAAATCACGGAACGTCAAAGTTTTATTTGTGAGATAAATTGTGCAATATAACATTTTTTGTAAATTTAAAAAGATCGGTTTTGTTTATTTCGGGTTTTTTTTAAATTCTGGAAGCAGATTTAATTAATTCTATCTGTGTTTTTATTCCAGTTTTGGCATTAAAAATTCATTCGATTTTCATTTGTAATTATCTCTAGTGAACAACAACAACAATAACATAGCCTTGGCTATTCAAGGATACTAAATAAAGTATCCGTTGATAAGGAAATAGGAAATATTAAATGAAGTTTCTACAGGTACTCTTTGGCCGTCCTTAACACTCTTAAGATCACAGTCCACATATTCTATTGCCATGGAGTATTTCGAACATCTTTGAGATTGTGATTGAGTGGGCTTGTAAATACCTGCAGAGGTTTAACTCAGTGTATATAAAATATATTGTACAACTGATGGAATACTAAGTGTGAACACTTGCCGTACGCAGAATGTTATCGTTTTGTCGTCTGCTGAAAATAACAAGAAGATAAATGTGAATTCCAATTTCGGATATTCAAACAGTCATTATTTCTAAACACAACTCGAATACAGCAAACGTGACCGATTTGAATGGCCAGATTTCGATAAGTACTGTAGTAGCTATCGAATTGCCTTTGGGCAGACTGAGAGGACTTGGTGTTCATTTTTTGTAAAATAAAATGAAATGCTTACATACATTTTATTATTTTTCAGAATTGTGTTTGCGTACGTCGTATTTTTCAGCATTCCGGATACTAACGCGGTAAGAAAATATGTTATGTTTCTAGAATATACGATAATCTTATTCACTATACAGTATTTAAACTACTACTACAGGCGATTTACTGTATTTTATTCTTCCTAATGTGTTTGCATTTGAAAAAGAACGTACTCCCATTTGCACTGAAATATACATTATAAAAGCGGCACAAAACGATTTTTCTTAGATATTAATAGCAAACTAAAAGATCATAGCAATGCGTGCCTGAATTTTCGCGGAAGAGTAGCCTTTCGGCTATTATCAGGAGGAATTACATTCCACGCGTCAGTTAAGGTGGAATTATTATTCAAACTGATAAAATTTGTGATGATTGTTGAAATTCCTCTTCATACTGTCCGTAAAACTACTGCTTCAGTGTTATCCCGCTTACAACTCTGGTTTGAACACTAAGGGACACATTTCCAACATCTGCCATGATTGTTTACTTTGTCATTCATATCTAAGTAAATTTGCAAAATCGCTTCAACTGGTTTTGAGGTATATGTTCCGTGCAAAAGGCCTTGCTTGTTTTTTGACACAATTGAAAATACAGCTGATGATCTGCTGCAGATCTAAAACCGGGTCGACAGATGATAACTTGGGAGTCTGGCTGTTTCGGGCCTTTAATATCATTAGAGCACTCTCAAGCGGCCCCACAGGACAAATGCCCAATCAAACATTCCTCCTGTGTTCGGTTTTGATCTTAGAAAGAAAGAACAACAGTCTCGCCACTCAAATCGCCTGCACTAGTGCACCATGAATGCACACTGAGTCTCGCTCAGCAACTTCGATAACCAACCTTGTAACCTCACTCTTGTCCTTTCGGCTTCACGATCAGCGCTTTCAAAAATAATCTCCATGGCCGATCGACAAATCCTCTGCACCCCACTTCAACCGGGATGACCGAACTCTCCTACGCCTCATCCAGCCTGGTCTCCCACATGAGTTTTATTGCTGCGCAGATAGTTCTGTATGCCCTTCTCTATAAACTTTCAATTGATCAATCTCTAAATCTTTCTTTTTCTGTCATTTGTATAAAATAGTCTATATCGTAGAATGTGCCATATGTCAATTTAAAATTATCGATTATACTTCATATGACATTCTAATACGCTACACTAATTCATATAGTTATGTAAATAGTTTGAAAGCGCACACACAGTATGAAAGTGTTGACCAAAATATTTTTATTGTAGTACTGTAAATAATATAAAGAATTCAAATACGTGCATTCTGAATAAGATTGCACTATTTTCGTTCATTATCCTATACAAGATATTGCGGAAAACACAGGAGAAGTTAAAAATTTGAAACATTTCGATTAACAGTGACATTAATTTTGAAGTATTTAAAGAAATATGACAAGTACACAAAGTGTGCATCATACTGTAGGCTTCAGGTAGTTTGTAGTTCTCCTTACTTGAAGAAAGGAATTGACTAACTTCTTCCCTTAATTAAAAACCCATTTCATCATATTACCTTTTGATACTCATCTTAAGATATTGTAATGCAGAAGCGGTCGGCATTTTCCTCCCAACACACTATCCAAAACAGGTACGTGTTTAGAAAGCTGGTTTGATGAAATTTAGCACTTTTATCGATAAGTTCAACACTTATTTGAACGCACCACTGAATGCAGTAAAGCAAACTTGTGGCGTAACAGTTGTGGCTAAAGACGAGCTGAACAAAATTTATTCGGGAATCTTTCCATCATTAATACTTCGAACGTAAGTGAGAATTTGATGTTGTCAATCGGTGTATTACACTGATGAGGAATATGAACAAGCAAAGTAGTATGACTGGGATGGTAAATACTTTTGCTAGTACGTCTAGTCAGTGTTATGCACAATCGCATACTTCTAAAACTATTAACTTTCCAGCTCACCGATTTATGACTCATTGAGGAAAACTACGTATGTATATTCTAAGTCAGTTATTGGCTGATCTGAGCGCTGCCACAGGATGTATACCTCTACATCAACAGAATATTTTTTACAGTTGACCTAGTTTTTTGTGTTCCCTCTCCTAGATCAGGGAAAACAGTGAACCGGATCTGTAATCCGATCACTGCAATAATTGGAAAAGATCATTTCCAGATTGAACTTGCTCTCACTCTCATAAAGGCAGGAGTACTTCAAGCAATGCGCCACCAGGATGGTTTTACAAAATGGACTACTACTGGAATACACAGTACGTGTCCAAGAAGAAGTGTTGGACGTAGACGGTTCAACTAACCTTACCCATGCAGTTCAAAGAGCGGATTATTCTGCACAGTTCTTATCATTTACATCGAACGAAGTTCCAAAGATATTGGCTGCATAGCCGAATGACTCTATTTATGATTGCTTTGTTTAAATTTCCAAAGAGCTGTCAGACAAGCGTCATTTGTTGAGTCTTAATCATGTTATGTCTCCTACATTCTATGCATGTGACTGTGGGTACTACTGTATATTTTTATTTGTTTGTTTTTTTCTTCATTTGTCGAATCATTTTTCTAGACGTTTACATGTTGGGTTTGAAGCGGCTGTATACCTATGTTTAGTTTTCAACTATTCCATATATCGTGTTGCTTAAATGTCAGACGAAGTATACAGCCCTCTTATGCTGTGACCTATGATCTCCAGCGAGAGGAGGCGGAGTTGCCACAACGGAGATCGGCTGTGAGTAGGGTTTGTATAAATGGCAAAATGAGAGAAAATGTGGTGGTTCTTCAAGAAAACTTCCTCCACATAATTCTGCAGTAATTTGTTTTTTGCCAGGATTTTTTCATATTTAACAATATTAGCTTTCAATTATCCTGACTTATGTTTTATTTTGAATGACCATATTTTAATTTCCTACACAAAAGTTTAAATTTCACTAACTACATTCTAATTTCATAGACAAAATGTTCGTTACGACAGAGCAAAGTTTATTGTTTTTTATGTTCACTGACCTAAATTTTTATGGTCAGTGAGAAAAATTGTAAGAGCAACACTTTCAATTGCTTTCAGCTAGTGTTTAAATTTTAAAAATGGAAAATTTATTTGCTTTTCCTGTGATTTTCAGATTTTCTGGACCAAAGAGGTAAACTGCACGGATGTGTGCAGCCCCGATTTGTGCAATTGTACGGGTGATGACGGAGCACAGGTGAGTAAGAGGAAATTCAGTCAAATTCAGCTAACGATCGATAATGCGATCAATGTCCAAGACGTCACGTTCCTACCTTGACTTGACTACCGGTTTAGTCAGCTAGGTATAGTTAGCAAGAATTTGATAATTATAACTACCACTAGCAAAGAACGAAACAGTTGCTGTTTTGCTGAATATAGTTATACATTATTAGCAAATTTAGGTCCAAAACAATATAAGCTGACCGTCTCAGGGACCGATCTAGAAATTCGTTTTAGAGGGTTACAACACATTATAGGCGATGATAATATCTCGATTGAAGTAGCCTTCTTTAACGCTAAATTGTTTAAGCGATCTTGTCTCATTGAGTAGATCTCAGATAGTTTTGCAATTGTCAAAGTCGACTGAAAGAACGATCATGTTTGGCAGTAGTCACAAGTATTGCAACGCTCAGGTTCATCATTTTATATACAGTATATTCGGATCAAAGAGGTTGACGTTCATTTAAAGATAAAGGATTTCTGTGTAATTTTGATTGATTGCCCTTTCGACCAATCAGATGCGACAATTTTCTGTTTTAAAAAATAGCAGTAGAATTTGGTAGGCAGCAAAACACTTTGGTAGGTATGCAAGCTACTGATTAATTTTCCAATATACTGATAGAACACATTCTCGTTTCATTTTGCCTGTCTGTACAGTTTATAGCAGCTAGTTGGTATTTTTCAAAAAGAATGACCGAAAATAAATATGAGCCCTTCTGCAATTTTGATGGCACAAGATTGTAAAGGTGATTTTTCTTCCTACCAACACCTCCAAACCGAAATTACATGTTTTGACGCGCGCGTGTCTACTCTACCTGATGTATTCAAACCTCTTTGATTCGGATACATTGTGCAGTCATTTAATAAATAAATCCAAAGAATTATAATGTGCCTGTCTTGTTGTCAGACAAAGTGTGCGCCAAGAATATATCATTTCAACGATTTGACCAAATATACGCGACACATGCGCGCATAAAACGTTCAAGAATTTAATGTTAATTAACGTTTTTCCAGTCGCTTTTTTCTACAGGAATTGGTTTGACCGATATAGACCAATAAACACAGACATCATTATAACTTGTAGACATAGTGAAAAATGTTTATAAATTGCACTGTCTGGTCCTTATGCTATTAGAGGATCCGGTGTATATACTCTTATATCGAAATGATGACAACAAACCCAATCTTTATGAATATTGCAAAAATGTTTAATTTCATTGAATTAACCCTATCATTATTTCATGACGAAATTAGCAACAATACATAAGAAGAACTAAACGACTAATTCAAATTGACTTTTACTAGTATAAGGAAGTAATCCCTTGTCCTAAAAAATAAGAGTAATATTTAAGTAGCTACACTAATGCGAATTTTGTGGTTGAAAGTTAGTACAAAAAGAGAGGATTCGAGTCTTATAAAAAAGCGGAGGACATTTTCATTTTCTTGTATTTGGTCACTCAAAGTGAATAAAGCACTTTGCAGAAGAATGTCGATTCAAACATGTACAGTATAAGAAGGAGTTTCAGTGCTTTGCCTCCTTATTTGGATACACAGCAGTCGTGTATTTGCACCACAGTTTATCCAGTTCCTTTGACCTGAAGTCACTTTTTGCTTCACCCTCATAGTATTTCAAGTTCACTAAGTTGTCAAGTAGGTACTTCTTCTTCATCATCTAATTGGATCCATACCAGGGCCAGGGTCCCAGAGGGTATGGCCGGGTATCATTTCCACGAACTTCGCCAACGCACGTTCGTCTTCTATAAACAGGTGGCGGCATATGGGTTTGGGCCCCATATCATCCTGCGCCAGTGTTCCACCTCGAGTAGGTACCGTTTGGGCTTCTTCGTTGCCCAAAACAAAATAATTTAGTGCAAAGTTCATTGCTTTTTATAATTTCCATATTTCTTTACACTTGTAATACACTTTTTGAAGAAGATTAATGATTTCAGTTTCCAAGACGAATATATAATTTTAAAAATCTACCTTACTACCTTAAGTAGTTTGTGAAATATTAGATTTTGTAGAGTTGACAGATCCGCCCATCCACAAGGAAAGCGCCCTGTAAATAAAAAATATAACTTTCTCCATAATTAGTGCGTCGAAAGTCGAGAATATGCACGACGTTCTATATATAAGTTCAATTTTGACATGAGTACCAAAATCGCACCATTATGAGTAATGCTGTTGATACATTTTTCTTGGAGTCTGATGTTCAGAGAATTGAAATATCTAAAGAAATCTGACAAGTACACAAAGTGTGCATCATACGTTTCAAGTTGTTTGAATTTCTTCTGGCTTGAAGAAAAGAATTGACGAACTTCATCGCGTAATTAAAACAATCTTTTGATCATATTGCCATTTGATACTCATCTAAGATATTGTAATACAGAAGCGTATCACGGTCGACATTTTCCTCCCAACACAATATCCGCAGTGCCTCGATGGGTTTCTTGACCAAGTCGCTCATCGCCGTGATGTTTTCCTCTCGTCTTGTCTTTTCGATGACTGGACATCTGAACAACACATGTTTTGTGTCCTATTCTTCCTCCCCGCACCTTCTTCACATTCCTTTTTCGTCTAGCCAAATTTTCTTTCTATGCTGCTTTAGTTGTAATGAGTGCCCCCTCCTGAATCTCCGGAAACTCACTGCTTTGTCCTTGCTCATGTTCTTTTCTATCTCTTCTTTAACTTTGCTATCTCCTTAAATTCTTCTCACTCACTCTCAAATTATCTTATTTTTCTTGTCACATTCTCGACCTTCGCTTTCGCAACGTCAATCTCCCAGCCTACTCCATTGTGCTCTTTCTTCGGCGCTTCTCCTGCTTCGGTGTCTGCTTCTTTATTTCCCCATAGCCCACAGTGGCTTGGCACGTAGTCGATCATCTCCCCTTTCTCGTCGATCTTTTCCATCTTCCCATACACTTTTGCCAGTGTCACATTCTTGGTTTTGTTATTCTGATCCTCTTATTTCTTCAAAAGTTGAGGTAAATCATAAAGTATTTGTTTGTACAAAAGAGGAACATGCATTTTTTTAAAGTTTACATTTTATAATGCAAATGTCGTATTTAAATGTGCAAACTATTCTCGTTATGACGTTTGCCAAATACCAAACGAAGCCATCAAGAAAGTCTTATATTGACAAGCGAGATCTTCCATATTTTCATGAGGGAATTGTTTGCTTGGAAAACAGATTACCACCGCAATCGATACATGTATGGCGGCGGCATCACTATACAGACAGCAGCATGGAAGGAAAATGTGGGTTCATTTGGGCAAGTTTGGGGTGGCTCTCACCTGCAGCAGAGTTGGAAAATAGTTAGTTGTTTGGTAACTGGAGTGACGGAAATATGGGAAACCCGGCGATGTTTTAGCCATTACATTTCTAGTGCTGTTGCTATGGAGGATGCGGGGCTGAGGGATAGCGATCCGATAAATCGATTTTAATTCTGCCGGCAGTTTGACTTGTCCAAAGAAAGATTAATCTTCGATAGTGCATCCCTATATCGTACTGAAGAAGTGAGAGTGAAGAGACAACAGGGCAGAGATTCATGCAAACACACACATTTGATATGCCAGTTCAAATGTCAATTCTATCGGCAGAGAGAAATTGGTCATCGTAAAAAGAATATCCCAACCATACAATCTCTTTGAAAGCTGGCAGTGGCACTATGGGCGTAATTTACTATTAGCCAATATCTTAATATGTGTGTCTGTACACTCTAAAGCCAACGCAAACAGCAGCAACCGTAGTTACCTGCAGATATCGCCTAGATTTATGCGTGGGCACTTCGCCTCCACCCACACCAGACAACGCCTACCTTCCCCCATAACCCCTACGGGAGAGGTCATCAATGCTTCTGTAGGAGGAGCGGAGATCGTACTTTCAAAAGACGTCCTCTCCTCTGGGGAAATATCAAGTATATTTCTTTTCTCTCGTTTATATTCTCTTTGCTGTTTGTTTGGTCTGGTTAGTGTGTGGATAGACCACTCCGCTTGAACTAGGCATAAACATGGGATTGAAGGGAGATGTGATATTCAACACTACTCTCCTGATCCTCTCCTCTCTCTAACGACTTTACACTCTCGTACCCCGGCACCCACCCACCCCCGGGGTGTACGGGAGAGATCGAGGCAAAGGTGACTGACGTACGGACGTCTGAATCGCGCCAAGGGTAAACAGGCGATGGATCAGTTACCGACGCTGTGTTCAGTAAGGGGACGTTAGAGAAAGCGGGTGGAAGACGATTTACCGGTCTGAAGACTTTATGTTGGCATACAGCAAAAATTTGAAATGATATACTGTACATTCGATTGGCCCATCCTTTCGCTTTTCACAGACGAAACTTTGTTGCACATGCTGATATTATCGACAAAATGACGCTAAAATTCTTGGATTAAGTTTGAGGTGCTAAGCCATATAACCAAACGTATGACCGTGGATCGATGCCATCTGGTGAAATGTTAACAAATTTAAACAAATCAAAAGCATATAATCAGATACAGTTTCCCCAGACTGACAAAGACAAACATGTAATAAACAGTCTTCACAAACACTCACGCAATAATACTGTATTACAACTCACTTGTTAATTATGCTAACATTTCACCAGTATAACTATGAAGGTATCCATCCACGGTCATTCAAAGTCGGTAAATGCATGTCAATATACGATTAAACGGCTGGTGCGTATAATGCATTAGCACCGATTTTTATGCTTTCCATTTCTTTTTTTCAATTCTCGGTTTTCTTGTTTTTCATCTCTCTTTCTTCTTTTTAAATCTACATATTTTAGTGGAGATATTTTCTTTCTTTTCCTTTTTTTAACAATTTCTTCTTTCGTCTTCCTCCAACTTCTACTTCTCCACATTTCATTGACTTTTTAAAATCTTTATCATCTTTTTCTACACATTTTTTCTCTCGTCGCCTTTGAGTATTTGTTCTCAGTTCCATTTAAACTTGGTTTAGTATTTTTGCTCTTTTTTTTCTTTTTCCAATATACTCTTCCAATTTATTTTCTTCGAATTACTTCTATCTTATCATTTTATTTGTTCGTTTCTTTATAATTTTTATTTCACAATGCGCATGCTATCATACATGCAGCAACTATACGCTATACTCGACTGCGCACGAATATCCCAGAGAAGAAAATTTGATTAGATTATTATTTGAGAGTAATTTTGGTTGTCTATATGCTTGTTTTTCCTTCTTCCTCTGCTTCCTTTCTTCTTTAATCTTCTCGGTTTTTGCATGGCATTCGCCTAAAAGCACACTAGTTCAATACTACTAAGCTTTTCATGGATAGTTAGTTTTTTTGTTTTTTCAACTACCTGCTTTATGTATCGCTGTTTTTTTATAAATAGCTAGATTTCTTCGTTTAACTATGACAAATGAAAATTTTAAATAAATAACAACGAATACTTTAAGTAAACAGGCAGTGAAACGAAGCACGAACGCTAGTTTGAGTGGAAGACTGAACAGAAAATTTATTCATATTTTTTCCGATAAACAGGTAATTACGAGTATAACCGTTAGCTTAATGGCAACAGTTGTTACGTATTATTAATTACTGTATATAAAGAGGTGGACAGATGATCTTTTAGATCTTTAGAAAACACAATCAGTAGTGGATTTCGTACAAGCGGATGAAAGACCAAATATTCAAGTCACAAAGAAGGTATAAACAACTAACACATCTGCCCTCGATGGTATGACATTAATAATTTTCGAATTTGTCTGGTCACCGAGTCAGATGACCTTGCAATTTTTACAGGCCAGCAGTTCTTTGCTTTTGCTTTTTTAATAGTATTTGGTGTACACATTAAATTTTGACCGGGTGTGAACTTCACACCCGCTTGCGCTTCTCAGAATTCAAGATGGCTGCCGGAATATGCCGTTTTACAGATACCTTCATAATTTCTGTTTTAGACATCGAAATATGATGTTTTATAATCTATTCATGTTTTGGGGGTCATCAAAGTCGATTCTAACCTTAGTTTTGAGTTTTCAGGCTATCCTAATAACACAAATACAATGAGAGTTGGGCGGCGGACCCCCTTAGCACATGGCTTTGGCGAAGGGGTTGCCTACTACTACTACTACTACTACCACCTCCGTTGGTATGCTAATAGGAGGAAAATCATAGAACATGAGTAAGGACAAAAACGGGCCCTTATGGAGCACCACTGGTGACGAAAAAGTATTCTCTATGAGTTCCTGGAATTCTGGCACACTGTTTCCGATTGTGTAGATAGTCGTTTATCCAGATGATAAATTCTGCAGCGTAGTTTAGTAATTTCAATTTGTGGAAGATGATCTATATCCTGTATATGCATTGCCTACAGAAGTGTTGACTACAAATATTTTTCCTCCTTATTATTATTGATTTCAGGGACCTCCCGGTCCACGTGGCATCTCTGGACTCAAAGGCAAAAACGGTACCGCTGGCAAAAAGGGCTACATTGGACCGAAAGGGAATGTCGGTAATACTGGAAGGTCTGGTGTAGTGGGCCGCTTGGGCGTTAAGGTGGGTCAGTCCTCTATGGCAACATAAGAGTTCGAACATCACTGTGGGTCTCATATGTGTTATTTTGCGCTTTCAGGGCAAGGATGGAGGGTCTGGACTTCCTGGGCGGAAGGGGAACAGGGTTAGTATTTGCGTCTTTTCTTCACAGTTTTAATCGAAAATGTGGAAACTAGCCTAAAATTACGTTTTTTAAAAAAACAATATATCTTTGCTCGTTTGGAGAGTATATTCAAGTGGTATTAAGCATGAAAGATTTTACCAAGAATTGCCGCAGATAATGTCTCTTTGGTCTAGTAGTGAAAAACTGATGTAATCTATGTAACAAAAAGTACAAAAATCAACAACCGTAAAGAGATGGTATTGAAGAGAAAAAATGAGTACTGAAATGGGTAAGGCGATGGTTTTTCGAGAAAAGAGACATCAAATGCACGTAGAGGCAATCGCAATGGCTCACAGAAACAAGTGCGGAGCCAGAGAGGTTGTGATCTGTATGTTACTTCTTCTCTAAATGAATCGCTGTGCTTCTTGGTCCAAATTATTAGTCATTTCATTTTATAGTCACACACACGCAAGACACATAATCATTTATTATCCAAGTACACCCCGCCAAAGGTTACCAAGCGACGTCATATTGATGCCAATCTCCGCAGTTGTTCATTCACTCTCCTTTACAGAATGTGCCATACAGTATATTTTCGATATTGCAAAATAATTGTCCTGAAAGTGGGACTCTTGCTTTATAAAATGAATTGGGAAAAGTCTAGTACGCGTGTGATACTGTATATAGTGATTCCCAGACGTTATTTTTAGAATCCCTTTCTTGCGGGCTATTGATTTGGCCACTACTAACGGCCCTATGTTACTGTCGATATTCTCACCACAATATATAAATTTAAATCTACACGCCACGAAACAGGGATCAATTAATATCTAATCTACAGCTATAAATTGTTTGCTGTTAGAAATACATAACTGGTACACTCAATAATAAGATGCTTTAAATTTTTTAACCAGTAGTAAATGATTGTACAACTTTTCTTATAACACGAACCAATCTATCTGTTGACAACAATTTTATTTTATTTGTTGTACTCATTTTATTTTTTAGGGATTTCTTGGGGAACAAGGACCGAAAGGCGATGTTGGTGACTTAGGCCTGTGCGGAGACGCGGTAAGTCTATATATAGTTCCATGTTATGTCATCAGTCTACTAACGTGAGAAGAAGTGAATGTGTTGCTCTGAATGAGGAGGATATCCGTTTTCGAGAGATAGACATAAATGCATGGTTAATAGTGGAGTAAGGATCGGCAGTTCAGAGAACGTCGAGGAAGTCTGTTTGTTGGGAGGTCGAAATTGAAGTCAGTTCTGGAGCAGAAGGCCTGGTGCTGCGATTGTTCAGTAATCCAGGACGGATCCTTGCAACAGAGAGGTCACCGGGAACTGGAGGTGGAATGGTGCGTTGTGGAAAGCCATGAAGTAAAAGGCTGAAGTGGAAGAGGTAGACGACGAGGTGAAAAGAAGGGAGTTGTCGAGGAAAGAAGGGATCGAGCTTTTGACTCTTGATCCTTTTCAAAAAAGATAAACAATATGTCTTTACTATGATCACTACTACCTTTTACTCTGTCATTCAACGACATCTTGCTGATTGTTTGATACTGACATTGCGCGCAGTTGCAACTATTGCTCTCCAATATTCTGTTATCGGCAGGGTGAAGAAGGTCCGGAAGGGGAAAACGGTACAACCGGAAATCGGGGACCCAAAGGTCTCAAAGGTGAAGTAGGTGCACAAGGTCCTTCTGGGAACCAAGGCGAAAAGGTAATTTAATGACTGATAAAAATTATTCATGTGTTTCTTTATATACAGTATATACGAGTATAGATGAACAGGTCATTATAAGGAAAGAATCAAAATATAAAATTTTCTAAAAATTCGAAATTTTTTTCTCAACCGTTACTTTTATCAATGTTACTATTTCGTAGAACACGAAACATGCTAAAATGCATTAGAAATTAACTGATAAAGCTGTATATCAAGGTTTGCTATCTAAAGAAAGATAATGCCTTTGCACAAACAATTGCAACAAAGTTGAAACCGTGACAACATCTTTATATCAATTGGGGCTTGTTTACTACCTTATTTACCATTTTCGCACGAAAAATTAAAACGTTGTTCCTAAACGCAAACGCAGTTAAACATTGGAATATTTAGTCATTCATTACATGAACTAATATGAATAGATTCACGAAGAGAGATTTCGAAAGGTAAACGTCAAGACCTAAAGTTGCTCCCTGCCCCAGTCACCCACTCGCCCGGTCAGGAGTTCGAATCATTTGAAAGACAATCATGCTATTTTATGACACTTTTGTCCAGACACACAGACCAACAGAAACATTCACATGTATAATGTAGATCGTTATAGTATAGGCCAGAAAAACATGTAGATGTAGCGCGTGCAGTTTTATACCCATGGGAAAGAGGAAAACTTTATCTGTAAGATATTAAATAGGAGGCTCCTCAATTTGGTTAATTTTTCCATTACATCACATTACGCGCGGAAATAATCGTACGTATCTGCGAAATACGTCAGCTTTTGGAATAAGAAGTAGCTATATACTCTTCTCGTCGGCGTTTGTGTGTGTTAATTCACAGAAAATGCGGTACAGTAATTTCGGAGGATTATCGAAGCGACATATCCATACATAACTGTATGCACATAGCAAACAAACAATCAGACATCCCCGTCTTCAAATGACTAGTAGGATTACCCGTATAGTGTGTGGCTCTAGCGAGTGCAGTTTTCTAAGGGAATTGACAAATCGATCATAAGAAAGTCTGACCCCGAAAATCGAAAGAGAAAAACGTGCATAAATGAATTTTTGTTTATCTGTAGCATATTGATTTGCAATGCAGCGCATAGAGTATCCTTATATGCATCAAAGTGGTACGTACGCGCTACCATTGATCAACGTAACAAAACTGACAAACATCAAACAAACAAACTTTAAAAGCACACTGAAGAGAAACAGTTTTCAGATTCAATTTCGTTATTATGACTCTCAATCTGTACTGTATTGATTTAGCTTTGTAGCTAGCAGCTACTATATTATTCAAATTCAGTATTCTATTAGTATACCATATATTGATTTTTAATGCAGCAATCTTCTACTGCAGAATTCAAATTCCTACGAATACTGAAAATCATCTATTAGCATGTTTTGGGGGGTATTTTCTGCTGTGGGCCTCTCACTTACAAATTTTGCATCTCATGGCTATTTTCCCCATGTTACCCATTGGCGTAGCACTTTTTTGAGTCATCAAGCATGCAAGTCCGTCAAGAAAGTTGGGAGATAAATACCGGTCAGACATACATACATTTATCTAATTATAGATATGATGAAATGGACGAAGTCTCGCCTATCTCAGATATTTAAAATATACCGCTGCGAAAATTGCTGAAATCATATTTTAGTACACATACTTCATACCAAATAAAATAATCTGATTTTATGTGCATCTTTTAGGGTGAAACAAACAACATTACTGGATCTCCGGGAGACATGGTAAGAAAAACTTTGACAGATATATCCGACTTCACTTTCATGTACTAAGCAATGAAGTTTGCAATGACATTTCATTATGAAATATTGAAGTTATATTAGTAAGGTATTTCTAAATTAGAGAACAAAATATATATAACTAAAATGAAATGAAAATCTGCTTATACTATTAAAAATGAATACTCGATTTTTTTCTTCTACATCTAAGAAAGTTTTCAATCGTTTCCAGATTTTAGAAAAGATAATTTAGTCCACAAACTTTAGCAGACGCTGAAGAGTACTGTACAATAAAAATAGTTTGACCACTATGTAATCTGATTCCTTGATGGTGCGATTTAATTTCAAAGAGTATGTTCGGAAAACTGTATCAGCCAAACGTCATATATTTAGTGAAAAATAATTAATAAGTGCAAATACCTTATACCCTGGGCAAGTTGGCTGGCTGTGGATCCCAAACCTTTTCGGCCCAACTCTAGCGCACAACTAGTTTCGTCCTGATTGGGACTCATCAGGTGATAAGTGAAGCCAGAGTTCCGAAAAGTAGTTTTCACTGCATCGGCTAATGGCATCAACACGCCATCACAAAGCAAATACAATAGTCATTTGCAAATAAAAATGGCCAGAAAGAATAAGTGCAAATAGTTAATCAATGCCCTAGGCAGCAAGGGTAGTCTAGATGTGTATCTCAAATTCTCTTACTTCCCTGGCAATATATTGTGTACGAGAATGCTGCATTGTTTAAAACAAAACAAACAGACTACAGTAATATTCCGTCATTAACTTAAAATCTGCGAAATGTGTTCTCGCACATCACGCGATAATCTATACGTAGATGTGTAAGAATCTTTGTATATAATTTATTTAACCCAAACACTTTGCTGTCTCCGTAAAATTTCGGTACTTATTCAATGTATGTCAAAACTTTTAAAAAATCCCCGATTATTTATCTTTCCAGCGCCTCTGATTGGCAGTAGGACTGTCAACTTTTTACGGTTGTCCTAATTTGCAACATGTATACATTTGATCCGCAAAGTATGAAGCAGCATGTGAACCAAATATATATTTATATAGTTTTTTTTCTTTTCCAACTGCGCAATTGAGGATCAGATAACTCGACTGACGTGATATTGGTGGGAAGACTGCTGTCCAAGATCTAGGCAATAAAACAACTTAAACTAAACTTATAAGAAGCTTGAATACTGTTTTCGTTTTTCTATATGTGCTGTACAGTGTGCCCCAAATTTCTAGCCCAACAGTGAAAACTGAAAAATGTATAAATACAATATGTATTATAATAGCAAAGGCAAAAACGAACGGATCGAATGAAACAGTCAGTATACTGGGGGCGTCCGACAAGGATGTGTGTGTTTCCAATTCTATTTAACTTGTTTAGTGAATACATTATAAAAATACCGACAAACAGAACATTACAAATTGAGATTTGTTGATTGGTATAGTACTACAGCAAATGGTACAATAAGTATGCAAAGTTTTTAAAATTGTGTAATGACTTTTAACGCAAAAGGAAGTTATGACAATAAGTAAATAATGTAATAAAGAGCAGGTAAAAATCTACGCAGAACAAAAACTACTGGAAATGGTAGAGCAGTACAAATATCACCTTTGTACTTGGATTACGAATGACTGTAAATGCAGAAAAGGAAAGCTATAGGAAGAATAGGAAAAGCAAATGATAGTAGTAGAACTTCCGCAGCCTTCAACTCACTTATAAATAGATTTGGGAATTCCCATGACATCACTCTATTTATAGGAGCCAATCAGACTCGAGTGCGTCATAGTTCTATTTGTACCAGCCAATCAGACTGTAGTACGTAGAAATTCCGTGAAATTCTTCTCGGGGAATTGAGTCATGGTAATTCCTTAATCTATTTATAAACAACAAAAGAAGAGCACCCACGCAGTTTTTATCACTAGCTTCTGCTTTCTCTTATCTTTATTCTCTCTCTCTTCTGTATCTCGTTTATCATTTTCTCGTAGTAACAAATGTGCACTATTTCTTTTTCCCACAAAATATAGGATTCATCCACTTTAAACTCTAATAATGTTGCCTTTAAGCATCTATATAGATTTTAATCATCCTTTTCTATTTTCCAGGGAGACAATGGCACAATTGGGGATCCAGGGTTGAATGGAACAAAAGGAGAAAAGGGAAAACCGGTAATGTTTCTCAACTTCATCATCACAATAATGGATTCGCATTTTCATACTGATTTCATTGTGTTTTCTAAAGAATTTCATAAATCAAATTGAGGATCACTTGGAAAATTCAGACGCTGATGTATAGCCTACTGCCTACACATACTTTCAGCATGTCCCCTCGTTCACTTCATCTAACAATGACCTGTACACTCCTCGTCACGGCTACTTCAATGGTTTCTCGGCCATAAGTTACTGCCCTGTTTTCATTTGAGTTTCACATTCCATGTTACAAAATATTCTGTTCTCTCAACTTCTTGTTATACCCATGCAGCGAGATTTCTCATCCATGCCCTTCAGGCAACTGTCTATAATTCTTCTCTCCTATATGGCCTAGCACTTCCATCTGTTCTGTTTGCCCTCTTCCCATCAGGGTGAGAAGGGAGACACGGGTATCAAAGGCGATCGTGGCACTGGAGGCATCTTTAACGTGTCCATGGACAGCGTCAATGTGACCAAGGGGGACAAGGGAACTCAAGGACAACCAGGATTGGACGGTTACTGTGAGGAAATCGAGGAGACAAATCAGACGAATACCCGAGTGGTGGGAACTATGGGGAAGAGAGGTGATCCAGTAAGTAAATTGGAAAGACTGGACAGTAGCAGGTGGATGCCACAGTATACAATTGTTTTACCTGGAGATTAGTTGTACTATGAAATCACCAGGAGCATCAGTAGGACGGAAATACAAAGGACTAGAGAGTAGCAAATGATTGTCGCAATGAAAGCATCACCTTATCAAGTGAATACTCCTGGTCCACCGCGAACAGTTTGGAAAAATAAATTCCTGACAGAACGTCAGACTGTCTGTACAGATAACATAAAATTTTGTCACCCAAGGTGACACTTTTAACACATGCGATTACATGTCAACAAGACCAGAGTAATTCCTGCGTCTGTTGTTGTTATCCTATCCGCGTGGTTCAATTGCCAATCTCTGTACAAATGGATTAAACCAAACATAATCTGTCTGTGCAAATGCCAACTATGTCCAGACTCTGGCACTGTATTAACTGATCGATTCTGTCGGTTGAATGAATGATTGACCGGAGTGTACTGTACAGTAGGATGCAGAAAATCTATTTCATTTCTTTGGCACATACTGTCTAGCATGTGTGCGTGTGTGTGTTCAAATTTAAGACCATCGTCATGGCAGGAAAGGTAATCTAGAGAAATAAAATTAGAAAAGAGTAATAGGTAATCCGTCGATTTAAGGGCATTTGGAGACCAATTCTGCGGCAATAATGGCGTTAGAAAATTCTGTTCTAATTTATTTGAAACGAAACTGAAATCAAAAGTAAGCACCATACCTTTACAAATTGAAGTTGGGAATAAACAATTTCAAATTGGTAATAATCAAATTTAATTGGGTATTAATCAGTTTCAAGTTGGAATAAACAAAATCAATTAGGAATATACAACTCAAATTGACTAGAAAATAACTTAGATTAAAAGGCAGATGAATTCTTAGATAAAACTAATAGAATAAACAAAACGATATGGTTTTAAAAAGATAGAAACACTGAAATACGCATTCAATCTTTGATCTAGCAAATAACAAAATTTCTTGATGAAAAGAAATTCTGTTGTTCAATATTCTTTTATCTCAAAAAAAGCCTTTGGCCATAACATACTGATTCTAAAATTAGAGTATCATGACATTAGAGGATCAGCACTAAATCTATTTCATTTTTTAACAAATATAACTCAAATAACATAAGTTAACAACAGCCTATCAAGAAAACAGAATATCACCATAGGCGTCCCACAAGGCTCTTTGCTAGGTCCTTTATTATTTCTGATATGCATAAATTATATTTATGAGCCCCCAGAAGACAAACATACTGTATGTCTCTTTTTCCTGTGACATATCATCAATAATTGGCGGATCAAGTGAAGCTGAACTAAACCAAAAAGCACAAAATAATATAAAAAATGTCAGCTTATGGATTTAGAGAAACAAACTTACTTTTAACTTGACAAAACAAACAAACTACATTATATTTAAAACAATGAACAAACCAGAAATCAACCTTAGCTTAAATCTTAATAATACCAGTATTAAGAAAGCATATTCAACAAAGTATTTAGGAGTTATCATTGATGAAAGACTAACATGGAAAGAACATATAACTTTTTTTGCTAAACAAATCTCTATAAATAATGGACCCTAAACATCTACAAACACAAAGTAGGTAAAAACACGCTTAAAATGTTATACAATAATACTCTTTCATACAGTACATCCCCACCTGTATTATTATTCTACTGTACGTGGTTTAATAGTACAAATATCTGTCCCATACAGCCTCTTGTAAAGCAATAACAAAAGAAGTCTAAGAATCATAGCTAACGTTCCACATGTAACGCATAACACAGAAATATTTAGAAAAGAAAATATAATGACTATTGGAAACTTAATGAAATTAAAAACAGCCTTACTCTTCTATGATATCCTCCAACATCCACTAGCAAATCATTTCCAAATAAATCTCAATATCATAAGTAGAAGACCAAATGCTGTCCAACTACCATTTTCAAGAAAAAATGTAGGGAAAAAATCAATAAGTAATGCAAATGACTTTCTAATCAAATTTCAAAGTGCAGCGAAACATGCCTGATTAATAAATTTATGGAAGCCACTTTTCTATCTTCTCTTCGTTTTTTTCTCTTCCATCTTTGTAAATTTCAAAATATAAATAATTTTAATTTATTCAAATTAAAAGTAAAAAAGTACTACTAAAATATCAATAAAACCAAGTATTGCAAAATGTTTCATCAAGTCACTTACAAATGGCAATACGGGAGAATGGTCTCGATCACTTTAGGTGCTTACCATCTCTTACTAGAAAATTTTTATGTATGTACCCTACTCACCAAGGATGGTGGTAGAATGGCTTTTTGTTTTCAAATTAAATTTATTGTTGTTCTTGTTGAAGCGAATATCAATTATTTAAATTCAATTCGTTATTTCAATTCACATTTTCTTGACAAATTATAAGGACCATAGAGTAATTAGTACATAGAGGTTCAACTCGAATTAAATTAACACTACACTTAAATTTTCAATTTATTTTATCTTAAATAGTATAAAAAATAAGCTTATTTTTTAGCTATTAGTAATCCATAAAATTAATAGTGTACGAATGCACTACTTTTTGACTACCCGATATGAGTAGTGAATATATGTTTTCCTTGAACTATCATATAAATTCATATAGATCCCCGTTAACCTGAGGGAATTCCATGAATCCATGAAACAAAACAGTATGTTTGGATTTTCGTCACGGAATTTCAACGCACTATAGGTTGCCTTCTCTCTCGAGCGGAAGGCCTTGGGGCACGGGCGGGAGAAGATGCCAGAGTAGTAGCCCGCGAACTTATTCACGTTTCCGAGCTTACTTCTGGCACCTGGGAGAAAGGATTTTGAAAACTTGGAGGATGAGAGGCCAGAGAAGTTGCGAAGCATGCGGAAGACGTGGCGAGGGTGAGTGCGGGGGTTTAAAGATGAGACGGTGGCCTGTCATGCCTGGGCCTTAGCTTTGGCAATGGTGGCTGAAGCATGCCTGTTGGCGGCGATGTAGGCGGCTCGGTGGTCTTC
>JAUYWV010095599.1:0-14146 GCA_032274565.1 Nematoplana nigrocapitula
TTCCTCATCACTTGAAGTAGCCTCGTTCTTGATGCCACTTTCTTGCGAACCAATTTTGCGTGGTGGTTGAAGTTCAGATAGGGTTTGAAGACTGAAATTTGATGGATAGATACATATGTCTGCAAACAATTTCCCTTTAGCAATAATTCATGAAATTACTTGGGACTCGCAAATCGAATTATGACGGACATTTGAGCAATAATTTCAGCGGTAGCCTCTAAATAAGTTAAAACAAAACTCTGAAACACTGAGTTGTTTTCTTTCCATTCACAGCAGAGTAACTGTTCACTCCATCTAATCATGCATGTGAAGAACAGGCAGCCGCCATTTTGGCGATTACACGGACTATATCCATCCTCTGCGCACGAGACGGCAGAAAGCGACGCAGAAAAGAGAGAACGTTATTAGAATTGAAGTCTAGTGGGAATTTCCATTTACATTTCGCCGGGAAGGTTAATGCAGATAGCAAAATGACATAAAATAAATACAAACAGCCTCTCTTGTGTTGACAGGAGCACTTTGCCTTTGTTTATTAAATGGAGTTGGGCGAAAGTAGACTGTACTGCTATGGATACAAACCTCGCCACTCTAATGGAAATCGATAGGCAAGGGCTGGATATCTTATGAACAAGTCAGAATTTACAATATAACATTACTATATTTGATTTCTGTGCAATAACATCATGAGATATTAATTAATTATCAATTATAATAATGTTATTCCTTTCCGCCTTAATCAATCGAATTTATAAAATGACTAGCTGCTACACCCATCGCTGCCCGGGAGGAAAATGAAAGCTTCTTAATTTCGCAAATGAATCTGCTTTTGGTATAGTCCCCACGCCTTACTGTATATACGAGTGGAAAATAGATGGGCATAAAAGTGCTACTCGCTACCATCGATCAACTTAACAAATAACAAGCAAGCGCTCCCATACAGCCGCCTTCTCGTGTCGGGGGTATCCTGCTCTGGTAGGCAAAGTGATGCGTTAACGGGGACCTCGTACGATTTCTGTCTCTTCTCTTTATTCTCTATATTTTTTTCTCTCCTCTTTCTTTTCTCTCGCGTCTGATTTTTAGTCTCTTTCTCGCATTTCTTTCATTATTATTGTTCTCTGTCCCTTCCCTCTACTGTAGCTTTTCTCATCTATCTGTTTCTCTCATTTTTTTATTTTCTCCTTTCTTTCCTTTTACTCTCCTTTTTTAGTGTCTCTCTCTTCTCACTTTCTCTTTCCTCCCTCCATTTCCACCGGGAGGTCGGAGTGCTGGCGCATCCCTTAGACTAGATATTACAACAATAGCAAACAAACAAAAAGACAAACTTAACAAAACATAACCATAACAAAGCGGCTGTCAGATTCATTTCGTCCTTAATAATCTGATTTTGCACTATATATGATTTAGCATTGCAACTATTGGTTACTACAGAATTCAAATTCTTTATTCTGCAGCAAATGTAGTATATTGATTTTGCATTTCAGTTCAAATTCGTACGTACAACTACACCTATAGGCCAACCCTGTCTTCAAGTGGTAAAACATTGGGGGTTCATGGTACTCCCAAAAAATATGCCGGTGACCATCCTGGTAAATGCGCATTTGCTTGAGCCCACTCACAATGTGTTGCAATGTCAGGATCTCTAGTTTTTACGTAACAAACAAAATATAAATAATAATTTATATCTTTCTAATTATCAATTTGTATCTCCTATTACTGATTTGAAGTCATAACATTATGTCACTCCTAAATTTCCAGATATCCCTGAAACGAGATCACCAGCCTTTCAAATGAAATGGTGCAGTGGTTGGAAAGTGAAATTGGGGATTGGAAGATTTCTGAACTAAGTAGTTCGTTCCTGGAAGAGTTGTATAATCTTAAAATGTATGAATATGAAGATGTGTTGATTGAAAGAACCATTGCAAATGTAAATTTCATATACATTCTATGACCAAAATGAATTCATTTTTATGAACATTCAATGATCCCAGTAAGCCAGTTGACACTCTAATTTCAGATAAAAAATAACAAGCATATCAAGATTAATACAGAGAGATTTTCAAAGCAATAATGAAAAAGAATAGCCCTTTGAAGTCATGATGATGATGAGAATTCTTCTAGTTTGAATAAATGAATTTCGATTGAATACTGGAAATCAAATACTAAAGCACCAAATGACAAAACTGTATGGAAAATGTGATATATACTTAAAAATCTACTCAAAACAATTTGCTGAACTTATGTTTGAAGGAGTGTATATTGTCAATGAAATAAACCAACAAGGTATTGGCCCACTTTATCAAGTGGTTAGTAATGGAGAGCAATTCTGTGTAGTGTTATGATAATATATTAAAAATAAAATATTCTAATTGAATGTCTAATTCACTTTATTTCATGTAAATCGATTATTGGTGGGCTGCAATATGTGACTGTCTCATTCTCAAATTGAAATAAAATGGTTTACTGGTTGAAAAAGTGGCATTCGTTGACAATGGATAGTGCCAGCAGTTTGCCTGGAAATGAAGATGGTTGTGTTACACTATTTTTAAATAGAATCCTAGGGCAACTTACAATGAAGTGCTAATCCCAATATGAATTTGAGATCAAAGAGATTTGAAACATGTTACCTAGTATAGTTTAAATATTAGCATTTGTTTTAAATAAACACCAAGAAGATCACATCATTTAAAACAGAAATTCATGAAATCAAAAGTTTATTTTACATTACTGAATTCTCCTTAGCTTAGATTAAATCGCTATTGAAAATAATTTTGAGAATAATTCTTGTAATAAAGCGAATATATTAAAACTATTTCATATTTTATGAGATAAATTATTATTTTTATTTAATATTATAAATATAATTATTTATTAATTATATATAAGATATTTATTTAGATATTTATCTTGAATATTGAAAGACAAATCCACCAAATAAAAGTAAAAATGACTTTTTACACGAATGAATCAATGATGATCTCATTTTCATTGATGAAGCAGGAGTTAATCTGTTCACCAAAAGGACCCACAGACGAGCCCCAAGAGGTTGGCGAGCAGTGCGAATGGTCAATGCAAGAAAAGGCCCAAAATTTTATAATCGTATTTGCAGTTAGTAATCTTATTTATCATGATTACTTTGAAGGAGGAATGCAAGGTCCCAAGTTTGCTTCAACATTGAAATCTATTTTGTGCGCAATTGGGGTGGAAACCCAGACTACCATGCTTTTTTACAACATCTCATCGCATGCTCATGGTCTTCTACCTCCAGGTCAACATCAAGGGCCATTTCTTCCTGACCATCACTTTGTTAGAGCGTTACCCCCATACTCGCCAATGCTTTCTTGCATGGACCATGCATTCAGTACTTTCAAGGCTGAATTAAAACAGATCCTTGAAGAAAGTCGCCCCCAGCTAATCCAAATGGATTACAGAGAACACATGGCAAGTTTGGCGCAGCAGGCAGAGATGGCTATCCATGTCATTACTCCTCCAAAGTGTACCAATTGTTTCAGATGCACGCAAACCTTCCTACCAGCATGCCTGGCATTAGATAATATACAGATGTGACTAATGAACATCTACACTACATAGTTTGTCTATTCCATTTTCGAGATTGTATAAATTAAATTTTGTATTTACTTGTGTTTTTCCCCATTAATATACAGGATTCCTAGGGTAGGTATAAGGAGATGCTAGATGCATGACTTTACAATGACTAATGAACTTGCTAAGACGCATTTGATTCTGCTAATGCACATGAGCTTCGCTCACTCCAGCAGATTTCACTCGAATTTATTATTGATCTGGCTAGTGTGACTAATGAACTTGCTAGTGTGACTGATAACTAAGCTTTCAAATCTATTTCAGATTCATAATCATGGCGAAATAAATACAGATAAAAATATGACAAAAAATATAGAAGGCATTGAGAACTATTTGAAGATTATTGAATGGAGATAACAATTCAATTGCTCAAAATAGGTCCAAGTGGGAAAACCAATATTCTGATGAAAATAGTGATTGTGATTAGTATTAATAAAAGCAGATTCTAAATTACATCTTGTTCTAAAATCTTTACAGGATTAAATCAAATCAGCATTACAAAATCAATGGAATGACCAGAGTTAACAACAAAAGAGGCAATACCATTGTTACTGCTAAGAGTAGAAATAGCCTTTTTTTATGCTATTTAATTCTAACATTGAAATCTCTGTCAGTTTCACCAATAATTATATAAAAACTCTGACTGTGTTACAATGAAACTTATACCAATGCTAGAAACAGGGAAAGAATTAGTGTGAACCAGAATGCATTTAATAGTATTAGGGTAAGAAAATATGATACCAGAATTAAAAGGCTTTAAAACATCTACTACAACTGGAATCTAGATGTTTAGAGTAAGGGACAAAATCTTATTAGACACAGAAATAAATATATGGCCTATAAGGTTTATCCAATAAAAGGTTTTTAACTTTTAAAACTTTAAAAAAAAATTAAATTCATTTTGTTTATTCAAAAGTTATCATATATTAATAACAGACTCAATCTACTCTGCCAACTCAGGGTAATGGTCAACTACCACAGCATCAATTTTACTAGTTAGCAGCGTCCTTTCCAGGGTGATGTACTTAGCTAAATCACACTGTCACAGTGATTTCCAAGCTGCTGCATCGCAGAGTTCAGCATAGCATAGTACTCTTGCCAGAAGTACTTCTCTGCTGAAGATGACTGGTACTATTGGCCCAGGTATGACAACTGGCTTCAGTCTCTCTTACTCCACCAAGGCTTGACATGTAGCAAATATGTAGCCAACTGCCGTTTATTTGCTAAAAAAATTGGAATTTGACTTTCTCTATAGCCAATATCATAAATGTTTCTATCTCATTCTTGGCTTGAAGACACTGATTGAGGTTTTTAGGGGCAATAGTATAACTTAGTAAAATTTCCAACCCCAATATTGTTGATGTTGTCCCCTTCTGCAGGCAATCCAATAGGCTACTGGTCTTGGTGGTAATCTCTAGTCCAATTTACCCTTCATGTGGTCAAGGCCCCTATTGCAATGGATCCAAAAAAACAGCGGTACTCTCACAGGCAAATCATTGGATGCAGCGCAGGCAAATCTCATATAAATAGTATTTTACTGCAGGCAAATCTCATAAGTAATATTTTACCACAGGCAAATCTAATATAAGTAATATTTTACCGCAGGCAAATCTCATATAAGTAATATTTTACCACAGGCAAATCTCATAAGGAATATTTTACCGCAGGCAAATCTAATATAAGTAATATTTTACCACAGGCAGAAAGATGAATATGGTTGAGTTGATGCAGGCAAAAGAGAATTAGTAATAATATACACAGCGAGAAATAAAAATATACTTACCAGGCAACCCAAGTGCTGAGTACTAAACAGAATATTAATACTTAATACTGTATGCAGGCAGTTCTATGTCATAAATAGAACAGATTTAACTCCAGCCCTGCCGTTGGAAGATTGTTCTAGTTCTACAAATCACTGTATTTTAAATTTCGTTTCAGATTCACACGGCCAATGTCCTCACTTAGGCGGTTAATGACTGCCATTGTAGGATTCTGTTTTGTTCTCACATCGGAACGTTTTTGGACCATTCGGTGCATAGCGCAGGCAATAGGAATATTTCATATACATATGCAAGCATAATGCAGGCAACTGTCCTGCTGATTCAAACTGTGCAGGCAAATATTTTTTGGTGAATCATTCTATACGCAGCCGCAGGGAAAATCGCTAAATGCACAGGTACCATGCTCCGCCTATACTGGATCCATTGCAATAGGGTGGAAATGGTGACCAATGGAATTGCGCCCTTACTCTGTTAGAAAAAAAGGTTTTTCAAAAGAGTTTTTTAAGAAAGTTTTTTTATAAATGGTATTCAAAAAACCCTTTTAAGTTTTTTTAAATGCCCTTATTTAAAAACCTTTAAGAAAAACACCTTTTTGTTTTTTAAGGGGATTTTTTAAAGGTATTTTTAAACATTAGAAAGACCATTTTTTGCGTTTATCACATGACAAATGATGATGCATAAATAATATAATGATATTAATAGTAAATTTATATAATGAAAATTTAATTATATCGGAGAATTATTCAAAATAATGTCAGTTAAAATTACGTAATTTCAATAACGTTTCGCCAACACATTATTTATCATACAACTGTTCGACAAAAAACTGTCCTAAGCGTACTTTGTCGATCTCTACCGTCTAAAGGTGATGAGCTACAAATGATTCGATAACATATTTGTGTATTCCTATCTAAGGGTTACACTATTACAAGCAAACATTTTTGGGTTGGAACCCAAGCCCACCCTCTCGTTATCGGTATAAGTCACTGAGACAGCTAAAATAGGGCTCACTTTAAGGCCCCTAACTATGGAACGCGTTTTGGGCGAATCAACAGACCTACTATAGATGTATACATTGGCCAAATATGAAAGCGATTGGACAAAAGGTCTGCACTTGAGACCTGGCCAAAGTTGGAAAATCTGTAATATGGACCCATAATGACATTGGGCCTAAGGTCGTACACCAGACTTTAGGCCTGCCCCGACAAAATCAAAACCTGATATGTTCATCTGAGCCTATTAGCTACAAATCTACGTTAAAATTTTGAAAAACTGCCAAAAATCCCCGAATTTCTATGATAGACATCAACTCCTAACCCATCTATCAACCGCGAGATGGATGGCCTAATGAGATAAGGCGCGGACCAGCAGAAATTTGGATCCAGAGGATGTTGGTTCGAGCCCCACCTCTTCCGAAAATCCCCAAATTGTTTGATACATCAACTCAATTTATCATGAATTTTAAATCAGTAGTAGGTGCCGCTAAAAAAGTTAATAAAAACCCTTTTCCCGACAAAATACCCTTAAATAAAACCCTTAGAGACTATTTCAAAATGGTTTTTAGCATTAGAAAAAACTTTCCGAAAAAAAACCTTTCAAATACCCATACAAGGGTTTTTTGAGGGTATTTAATGGTTTTTTCTATGATCATTGGAAAAAACACTTTTTTGGCTGAAAAAAAAACATTTTTCTAATAGACTACTGGAAGTGATTACATTCCGAGCTAGGATGGATACGTGCTTCACATAAATCTGTGATCTTGTTTTAGATGTGGAATATATTCCGAAAGACGTGCAATGTGTTGTTGGAGTGTGATAAGGCGTATACTAATGACTGTCAAGGACTTGGCAATCTACTCGAACCGTCCGTTCGTAGTCCACGGGGGTTTGTCTGCGCGTCATTTGTCTCACCGCCAGTTAATGTTCTCATCACACTGCCAGAAGACACTGGCATCGATTATCTGGTTGTGGAGCCTTCCACCGGGCGTCACTCGATCTCACGTTTGGCTCTCTTTGTTAGTCGTGCTCCCTGGCTGACGGAAACACTGGCTCAGGAGAAGCCGGACCAGTCGAAGCAGGACTTGTTAGCCATGAAGATAGCTCATATTCTGAAATGTAAGGTGAGTGTTATATGGTAGAGTAATTGTAGACCTGTTGTAGATAGAGAACGATAGAGTGCACCCCTTTCCCGTCCTATTGTAGAACTATCGTAGTCCTCTTGTGATACTTTCAACATTCATTCAGTCTCTGTGGAAAATCTGCTTTCTCGAGGTACAAGACTGACTCTACGGTGCAAATCGAAGCAATTTCATTCTGCTATGTGCTGGAGCATTGGCCAACATTACCACAGGATCTTGAAAGCTGACCAATTTTAATCTATTTTATTGTGGATTACATATTACATCTTTTCAAAATTAAATATTTCATTTTCTATATTATTGCAGGATTTTGTATTATAAGTACCTGTCAGACTTCTATAGTACACTTTGAAACGGTGTAGTCATATTTCAGATAATTAACAATAATGATGTAATGCGGGAAACGTTTCAATAATTGCTTTTTATATTAACAAGCAAAGACCTTACTAAACCTATGAGAGTGACTTGACGTACTAAAATAAAAATAAAACCATACCTACGTATATGCGAAATACAATCTGTCAACTGTAAAACATTTCAAAGGTATCATCTCCTATACGGTATGTGTATGTATAGTTTTATATATAGCATAATTATTTAATCTTGTCTACATTATTCCGTTATAATTAGGGCGTCCCAAAAGTCATTAGGTCAGAATAAGTCCACAGATCAAAGTTATTTTTAATGTCGGGAATTCGTTCTTTACAAAAACTGCCGTGCACTGTGCCAAATATGAAGCTCACGTCTATTTTGATAGTGCGCCATAGCTGCCTGTTGACTACAGAGAGAGACAGAGCAGCAGTGGCAGTGTTAGCTCGTGGGTGTCTGCTTCTCTCACTCTCTTTGTGTGCTTCTGGTATCCACACGTTCACTTTCATCTTCTTGCTCTGCAGTACATTTCTCAATGTTGGTTTCCTCACCTACAGTAATAAATAACAATGCTTTAATTTTTGTTTTCATTTATTTTTAATTGCAGCCGACCTTCGTCGATCTCAAAGGTCCTGAACCAGTTGTTTTCCGCCTTTCATCGACTGACTTCCCCATTGGGGACAACAACGGCCCTCTACGTAACCGCGGCCCCGTGCATCACGTGACTGTCCCTCATCCGGATCACCGCCAACCCTTAAGAACGCGCTATCTTCTCCTTCGTATCCTGCGCACCGCCAACAGATCCATCCCATGCATCGGTGGTCTCGAGTTGTGGACTGCGTCACCCTCACCACGCATGCTGGACTGTCTCAGTCCACCACGTCTCTCCACTACTGACCACTCAACTGTGGTGGAAGAGGGTCTGACGCCGAGGATCGAGGATGCCGTGACCCCACTGAGTAGGAGTTCATCTCCAGACGTCATTCCCGATGAGTTCCAAGACCCGATCACTCTTGAGGTGATGACCCGCCCCGTACTCCTGCCCAGTGGAAAACACGTGGACCAGGTGACCTTGGAGAGATTCTGGACCTCCAGACCAGGTCAACCTAGGGCTGACCCCTTCACTCTGGTCCCGCTGGACACCAAACAAAACCAGCCCGAGCTCGACCACGCGTTGAAAGCGCGTATTGAGCAGTTCCTCACCACTATCAGCGCCGAACCCAATCGCCGAACGAGCCACCAAAAGCTTCCGGTGATTTGCGGACGGAAGAGAAGATTGGAGTCGACGGTGGCCTATGCCAATAAGAAGCTTCCACGTCATCAATCTTCATTGGCCAATACTGAGCCAGCGGAGAAGGAGGACGAGGAGGATTTCGAACAAGCAGCCCAGCGCATCCTCAAGAGATTCCCCTGGATCACCCACAAGGGAAATGCCGGCAGCAGCAGTAGTAGCAGCTCCGGTGCCTTCTTCTGCGAATTCTGCGCTGGGAGATTAGACACTCTGGATCGCACCGGGCGGGTGTACAAAGTGCTGGGATGCGGTTCTCGACTGTGCCACCAGTGCACTACGACGGTAGCGGTGCGGGAGCGCTGTCGAGTGTGCGGTGTGCAGCACACCAGCTCCCAGATTGTGCGAATGCATCTCGAGCAGTTGATCGATTCGTCAACATAGATTAGTTGATGAACATTGTACAAATCTGTGTGATACTACTGTATTTGTTTGTAAATAAATCAATTGATAGTCGTGCATCGAAAAGACGAACACCAATTCTCATCTTATTTATCACCTCACTCTGGGTATCTCAGCTCTAGCTTCAGAGGAGAGACGTGAATAAGACCTTTGAAAGATAGAAGAGATGACGGGTATGAATATCAATCATTCTTCTGTTTCCAAGGCCATCAAAATGGCCGGTCATAGGATACGATCCACACGTACAAGAAACTACTTCATAATGACCTTTTGGGCAGTTCAGAAAGTGTTCGACGTCTTCTGTGTCGCTATCTTTGCTGAGGGGGAATTTCCCGCTTCAATTTCAGTAGGTAATCTGCTCACAGAGGATTTCTCTGTTCTTAGTTGGGACATGGTAGTTTTTTGTGCGGCCCTGGAATTTCAGGTGATAGACCATTGTACCTGGGGCTTGGCGGATTTAGAGGTCCTAACAGAGGTAGGATTATTCTTTCGAGAGGTTGAAAGGAAACTCATAATTGTGAGCGTTATCCCTGCGATGTGGGACGTAATCCCCAGTCGAGGGAAAATAGAAGAAACTGGAAAGATACAAAAAATTGGAGAGCGAGAAGGATTGCACTGCCCGCACTGTGTAGGCGCCTTCTTATGGCGGCTGAGAGACCTGGGTGCCATCAGAGGTCGGGCAATGATGGGAGATTCAGATCGCGAAGAATAAGCTGGGGTGGGAAGTCTCGTGAGTTGAGGGAACGTGACCCGATACCAAGTAGATAGCTGAGCGAGTGTTTACTCAAACCACACTTCACCTTTAATGGTCAATCTGGAGTTGATTTTCGGTGCAAATAATTAAGCAAAGGAATCGAACTGCAAACGTATATGTTGGAGGGGCTGAAGAACGGTTCTTTAGATAGATTGCTCCAGCGGGCATCGTGACCTCGTCTTTCCCGTCAGTTAGCATCCCTTCTTGTGGGGTTACACTCGGGACCTCCACGACACTGTACTTGATCGTCTGTTTAGACTCACAATCGGAGATTAAAGAACTTAAAATCTAGATAGCCCAGCAGACTTTATAAAGACTAGAGGATGCGTCGGGTTCAGTTGAGTATATAGCACTGGATCTTCTAAGAAAACTTGAGCGGGAAATGAGAAAAAAATTAACGGAATTGCATGGGTTGAAATATAGAATACTGACGTGTCGGAGCGACTCAAGGGAAGGGGGGCAATTTTAAAAGGGCATCATTAAGTATTATATTTTGAGATGAACTAAAAGTATTTTAAAAAGACAAATTTATTAAAATATAAGGTTGGGTGCCCGCAGGAGACGGATATATCTATTTCAATGTACCTAGTTATGTATGTAGTATGTTGCTGCTACCGATTAGTTGTTCGTCGATGCTTTGTGTTTGTATGTGGTTTGGTATACAGTATTATTGTTACGGTAATTGTTATGTGGGTCACGTACTATATAACTTTCACTGACTTCCTACTGTGCCGGCGTGCAATATGAGTCAAAATTGTGCTGATGGAAGCTTTAACAAGCACATTAGGTACCTACCAAGAGTCAGTATATTGAAAATAACAATAAATTTGCTTGGAACACTGATAAACACAATTGATATGAAAAACTAACTAGGTGACGGACTCTTGAGATGAGCAAAGGCAGGGTGGGGGGCAATAGATACCCGAGCCGAGCCCCCCCCCCGGCCCCCCTGCTTCGACGCCCCTGTTTATTGGTCATTGATTTCAATTTTGTTATCTCATTATTCCTAAACATTTGCTCAATGTGTTGTACAGTTGTAAAGCAGTATTTTAAAGGCTATATAGAGATTGAAATTTGAAACTTTACTTGGCATCATATAAATATTTTTTTTATTTAAACACAAAATATAGTGTCGATGAAACTAAGTAAAATAATCATTTCTATCCTTTTTGGAGTCATACGTAATTGATTTCCACACGTAAGGTAGAGAACATGGACACTTTTTCAAACATTTTTATAGCATTAAATTAGGAGAGAGCGGTGTGGAGTTGCTTAGCAAAAACTGTTTATTTCAATTTGTTTTAGTGTAGACGAATCGCAGCTGTAGTTGTCCTTCTTGCTCATTGATTGATAAAATTAACTTCCGTGGTAACTTTTGATGCTACTCGCTTTATGTTTTTTTCAGTGTAGGTATTCGCAACAAGTGGTTCTAAACGGTTTTAAAAATGGGTAAAATGGAAACTGCAAAACCATCGAATATTTTATTTTGATGCTCTACAATGCATTGCGCTTTATCTCGGTAAATCTTCTCTAACCTTGCGCATTATAAAGGAAATAAAATACAAATAGGCTGACCTACTTATGACGTCACGCGAGAGTCACCGGATGCTTTATTCAGGTGAGGTGAAGGCTGTGAACGCTTACTACTCGTACAAAATCAGAACAGGTAGAACGTAAAAATGAGTAATTAGTTACGATGATTAATCTTTTAAATAAAATGGCTTAGTGTAAATGTATGTATATGTACAGTATGTCGAGCTGTTCTGCTCTCTATAGCCAAAACCCTTGGTGACGTCACATCAACAGCCTACGTAGAGCTGAAAACACTGGAGGGTCGTTGTTGAGGTTTCTTCAATCGAACAAGAAGACAACGCGTAGTTTTGCCAATGTAGCCTCCTGTACAGGAAGAATAATACATTTGGTACGTGCCATTGGTTGTGATATTCAGAAATAGCTTTAGTTTACCTATAAAGGGTTTGAAATATGTTCAAATGGTCTTGGATTATTACTTTTTGATTTTTAGTAATATTACTATTTTGTTCACTATCATAACGCGGGTAAACCAAGTTAGGAATCGGCACCCGGTTCCACACTTTAGTCGATTTTCCATTGATGTGTACTGGCTAAAATAATGGAAGGCTATGAAAACAAATTTGCAGACAATGAAAGATTTGTTTTAAATTTCCACCGGTTTATCAGTCACTCCTGGGCAATCCCTTTGATGAACTCAATGATGTCCTTTATATTGTCCATTACTGTATATTGTCTATTATACTGGCCAGATCCCACACCCCATTGATTCCGAATTCCTTCTTTTTTCTGGTCACCCTCTCGTCTTTCCATCTTTCTAAAACATGTTCAACTGTTTCTCTTTCTCTATTGCACCATCTACAATCCTCTCCTTCTTCTGTGTTGATCCATCTGCGGAATTTTCCCAAGAAGTCATTTCAATTGCAGAATGACAAAAACAGTCTTGAATGAAGAGTGATAGCGGATCTCCCAAGAAAAAACGTTCATTAAATTCACCACGAGGAGTCGATGCACAATCTTTAGTTATGAATGGTGTACTAGCACTATGCAGAACTAAATTTCGGCAAATGTGAAACGTAATCCAAATCCCCAATAGCAAAATGAAACGAACAATGTTTATGTTCTATGGAGCAACGCTGTATTATAGTGCACTTTACTGCTAAACCTATTACAACGAACGAAAAGAGATTAATGCATTAATGAAATTACATGATTAGTCACACATGTCAGCTGTCTCCGGGAGCAGGTGAATGAGAAACAGGTTTTCTTATACACGCCGAAATTAGGTCAAAGTCTACTTGTCAAAAGCATTAATTTGTATTATGTGACCTTGAGATACTCTGCTATTTTATGTCCCATCTCTGAATATAGCGGTTTGGGTTCAAAGAAGGCAAAATCTTCTCTAGAGATTTATGAAAGATGTTTTATTGAACTAATAGTTCGCAAAAAAGATATTGGCAGAGTGGATCAGAAATCGAAAGTTTACCGAAGTATTCTTCTATTACGTTCATATTGTTTTTATTTATTAGTGTAATCAGATTTTTCGAAGAACCAAAAAAGAAAGACGCATATTCCGCTTGGTAACTACTCCAAAATGTACGTTCCACAAACAAACAAAAACGAGTTCCTCGTATTATGTCTCTGGCTAAAGTAGAAAAAGTTGGTGCGCGCAAGAAAAATCCCACGGAGGACGATCTGATGGAGTCCCGCTCAGTGCTTGTCCCTGCGTTCCAATGCTCGTATTGGGATCCGCTACGTTCACTTCTCTTGCACTCCACGCGCATCACTCATGCGTTGAGTTGGGGATTGCCCGATAAGCCTCGGCGCGGCTTCTGGGGTTTATCTCGAGACTGGAGCAAGGCGGTTCAATGATTTATGTGCTGACAATCGGCTTTGTCTCTTGGCCCGCTGCCGAGTACCATTCGCCAGAACCGCGCAATTCACCGCCGGAACAGAGCTTACAATCTGAAATCGAACCTGACACAAATTATATGGTTCAGCACTAACAGAAGACCATATGCAGGATATATTTCAACTAGAATCGGCAATTTTATACATTTGAAAGCTGTAGACTCTTTGATTGTTTATTCTTTTTTTTCAGTAGACTTTGAAAAGGGCGACATTAGGTCATTTACAGAATGCTTGTCTTGCTTTAAGATTGATGATGTGAGTAGTAAAGATTGGTACCTCTCTGTACCACCCATTGTATTGGTACCTCTCTGGGCCACCCATTGTATTGGTACCTCTATGAACCACGGCAAGTCTTGACAATATGTTATCAAAAG
>JAUYWV010095610.1:0-14145 GCA_032274565.1 Nematoplana nigrocapitula
CCTAATTGACATAAAAAAGTTATGAAGCCTCAAAATGTCAAAAAATGGGCTCCAGCGGCTGATTTTTGACAACTGAAATATTTTTTATGGTAATTGGGAAATAATTTATATTATGCAATAATATAGATCACTACCATCTTAGAACATGTGTGATTTTTTTAGTTCTTCCTAATATACATAAAAAAGTTAAAGTAAATGAAAAATATGTTAATTTGTCTAAATTTGGCATGAAAAATAACCCCCTTAAACCAACATGGAAGATGACAGTTTTTCACACACATATTGTACATAAATAAAAGATCAAGATAATTTTTTTTAAATCTATGTTGACAGAAATTAGTATTGTGTGGTTATATATAGCACATATGACCATTTTCCCCAACTTTGATTGAATGTAATTATTTTATGTTTGTTATGAAATACTTGACATTTGATATTTGTGTCAGTCTATTAACCCTCTATGATCATTATTAAAATTAATGATTTCTTTATTTACATAAAAAAGTTATGAGGCCTCAAAATGTCAAAAAAATCAGATTTTTTAACATTTTTGACACCGGAAATATTTTTTCTGTTTTTTTGGAAATTGTTAATATTATGTAATAATATAGATCAATACCATCTTACAACATGTGTGACTTTTTTAGTTCTTCCTAGTATACAGAAAAAAGTTGGTAAATTAAAAATGTGTTTTTTTGTCGGCTGACAATTTTTTCGGTCGAAATTATCCATTCCAATGGCCTATAAAATCAATGCTGTTCAATATTTTTCAAAAATATTTGAGATTTATCCTATTTGGGTCCCGATTATGCTATATACCAAATTTTAGCCAATTCTAAATTCATCATCCACACCACCTGGACCATTCCTGCTGGAATGACCCAGGTGATAAGGGCCCCTCTTGGTAGTGGGCCCCACTCAAAGGTGATAGCCCTTTTAGGTAGTGGGCCTCACTCAAAGGTGATAGGGGTGGGGCCTGTTTAGGTAGAGGACCCCATTTGCAGGAGATAGTAGACCTTTTAGGTAGAGGGCCCCACTCAAAGGTGATAGGGGCCCTTTTAGGTAGAGGGCCTCACTCAAAGATTATATGGATCCCCGTTTGGTAGAAGGCCCCACTTGAAAAAGTTATAGGAATCCTTAAATCTAAAGAGCCCTATTTGTAGGTGATAATAGGGGCCCCATTTATCGTTTTCCTGATAACGAAGACAGCGCCTAGCCATGAGATCCATGGGCCAACTTGTTCTTCTGGACCTCAATGCTGATATTTTTTACTGAACCCCCTTGTGTAATAGGTCTTTCTAAACATTTCAGGAGGGCCCCTATAATTGACTTAGGAAAAACTGGGGGGGGGGGGGCAGCCGCAACCCCTGCTACGAGGTACCTGGATTTGCATAGATCCCTTTATAATTATTTGTAACATGTAGTGAAATTATCAACTATCATTTATTAAACACTATTTTCCAGGAAAGCAGTTGATTATGAATACTGAGCCTGTAATGGAAAAATGACAACACAATCTTAATGCTGTGAAATCTCTTTTTTTAATGTGAGGCTAAACAATCATCGAAGTCCTGGACCAAAATGTACATGAAATATAAACATGCATTTACATGAGTTTATTTTTTGGTTTTAACCAATAGCAATGGCTATGTCCAATAATGAATAAAAGTAAATGAACAAACTAAGCCTAAACTAGTGCCAGTGGTATATATTTAATATTAAATAATTATACTAACTAGCTATTAGTAATACTAATATATCCAAAGAAATATCACTTGCAATAAATAATAAAATCTAGGAGCTAATCTAAATGTATTAATATGCCAGTTGTATAACCATATATTGACAATGACTATCCTGAATAACCATGGATCGATACCATTGATTAAAATAACAGTAGAAAATTTGAAATAATGTAATATTATGATGCAGGCCCGTAGTCAGCAATTTATGACTACTGAGTAGGGGATCGCCTATAATAAAAAGGGCATGATTCTACTTTTTACATCAACAAAAGGGAAAGAATATATGTACAAAGGGGCATTTCCAAGTACAAAAATGGCACAGTAAAGACAAAGGAGGGATTGGCGATCGCCCCCTAGCCACTGGCCTGTGATATAGTAAATAATAAACCAACACAAATAATTTAAAAATAGCCCATATAGTTTCAGCAGATCATGCTTTGCGCTTCCCACTAATAGGTTCTGATTGGAATAATATAAGACTAAGACAAAGTAAAGCAATTCTAGAAAAATTATTGATTCCCATTTTCTTGCCAGTTCTTTGGTATAGCAAATGCACATTCAATACCATTCTTTGCAATCAATGAATCAGGTAAACATATATACTAAAAAATGAGAAATATCATAGTCCAAATTTTCATCAACAAGAATGGCTTCAAGGTGACCTTTTGGTTCATCAAATTAAAATGACTTCAAGGTGATCTTTTTTGTTCATCAAATTGTAGAGGTCTAGGAGGAATTTCTGTATCACCTCTTATAAAAGTCCACACATCTTATTGATGACCTTCTTCTCCTTGTGGTATGTCTTCATCTTCTTCCGATGAGGCTGATTCTGACTCGGATAATGGTTCATGTGTTGGGCAGGGTTCCCCACATCAGGGAAAATTCAGGGAAAATGACTATATGAGCTAAAATCAGTGAAAATGAAAATAGTTCAAATCAGGGAATTTCATTACTATTTTTGGAAAATCAGGGAAAACTAAATGGCTTTATTTTTCATATTTTTGGTCACTTCGCTCGCTCAAACAATGTATACAATATTTGCTTTTGTAATTATATAGCATTATCTGTTGCTAATTTTCTTTTTTTATTCCTTTGGGCAACCCAATATGCACTTATTTAGTATATATAAATATCAGGGGAAATCGGAGGAAAATCAGGGGGAAATCAGGGAATTTGATTCTGAAAAAACTGGGGGAAAACTGGTTGGGTCAGCATAACTGTTATCCTTGATTTTATTCTCTTAAAAACCATACCTTTTAACTGATACTATTTTTCTTACAGGGCGATTAAACATTCTTGAAAACAACTTGCAGTTTAGTGAGAGTGTGACTGCTACTCTGTCTGGCTGTCTTATTTACTTACCACCAATGGTGCTATTGATTAATTATTTTCATGTGTATAAAGTAGCTTTCAGACAAAATAGGTAATTGACCTTATTTATTTACCGTGTAATGTTAACTTCACTCAATTATTGTTGCTTTGTCTGTCTGTCTGGATTTCCATTGGTTATTTCTACGTGCTGAAGAGTGTTGTGGTGCTTGAAAGAGTTTTACTAAGCATCTGCAATAATTTGAGACAGGCTTAAGTTACATACAGTAGGTATATAAATAGTCGCTAGTGCTATAGAGTGGATAAACATGGTTTATCATTGTAAAGAAGTGGTTAAATACTATTGTACAAAATTAAAATTTATTATTTTTTAGTATTTATATTGATTTACGTATTACTTTATAGAAAAAAATCAATCAATAAACTAATCATTAAATTAATAAAAGGAAATGGAGTATGATTAGTCAGTAATAACTTCAATGCTATGTGCTATGTGAGGTTTAGTATATTCTTTAACTCCTTAAATTATATTTCTAATTACATATTAATAACAGGTAACTAATGATTTAAGTTCATAGAATCTCATAATTCAGCTATCTACCACATTGGTACCTTGCAGTACCTTATACCTTTGATGTTAGAGCCAGATCTTCCTCACTCTCTTGCACAACATGACCAAAGTACTGAAACTTAATTTTTATTATCTGTCTCATTAGCTTTCTCTTCATTTACATTTCCTCTAGTATTTACTCATTTGTCCGATATTCCCGCCAAGAGATACCAAGCATCCTCTCCACCACCATATTTCAACAGCCTCAATCCTGTTTTTGTTTAAATTCTTGACCAACCACCCTTCCACTCCTTACTGGAAAACTGACTATATACTAATATCTTCATGATCTTAACCTTCAAATTCTTATTGATGTTCCTGACTCTCCATATTCACTTAATTTGACTAACTTTTTCCTTGGCCAGGGCTATTCTTCTTTTGATTTCCTTTATGTAGTCACCCATCCATGTCTTGTAGGACCCAATAAACCACTTGTTGCCTTCCAATTGTGATGTCTGTCAGCTTGTTTTCTTTTCTGTTAACCACCATTACTTTCATCTTCTTGACATTCATCTTCATGTTCAAAAACTCACTTTTTTCTACAAGGTCATCAAAGTGTTTCTTACCCACCTATTTTTTTAAGGCCATGGTTGTGGTGTCATCAGCATATCAGACATTGGTTATCCTTCTACCACCAATTACAACTCCAGTGGTAGGATTCTTCTCTTCTGTTGCTCTCATTATATTTTTAGCATAGAGGTTTTAAGAGGTATCTTCTAGAATCAGACACAGTAAAAGAATGCTGGACTGCTGAATAACAACAGAACTGCTTGTAGCAATGCAACTGTTTATTCTGGCTAACACACTGCTGTACCACGGTTCTACATACACGCAGTCACAATCAATAAACAACCCATAACACATATAGAACTACCACCCACAAGATTGAATTCGGTTGGTGAGATGTTGCACCCTTGGCTAGTCATCTGTCCAATCCTAAACCATTCCATGATCTCTCCATTCCATCTGACTGCAGCTGCCTGGTTACTATACAGACGTTGTATGAGTGCAACACAAGTGCTTTGGGATACCCATGTCCAACATAGTGGCAAAGAGTATGATGTGGTCAACTGTGTCAAACACCTTGCTATACTATAGTCAATGAAGACTAGGTAGAGTGACTTTCCTTCTATTGCTATGTTTTTTCAATTATCAACTGGATGATGAATAACATGTCTTTGGTACCACAACTAGTATGGAAACCCACTTGCTCCTTCAGAAGCTGTCTCTGTATGTTGCCTTTATAAGTCATTTAAGGATAGTACACAGCAAAATCTTATTGGCATAACATATCAGGCTTCCATTTCTGTAATTTTTGCAGTCTTGTAGGTCTCGTGTTTTTGGAATTGGGACATATACTAACTTGGACCAGTCCTTGGGCCATGCTCTGCTCTTACAGATTTTATTACAAATATTGTACAAAACTCTTGCCCCCATTTATCTGGTGTTCTTCCATAGTTGCCCAGGTATTCCATCACAGCCAGGTGACTTTCCATTCTTCAAATCAACCATATCTTCTTTTACCTCTTCTATAAGAATGTATGGTTCCTGCTCTCATTCTTCTACTCTTATCTGTTCTCCTTCTAGGTTTCCTGTTGCCTTTTGGTACAATTCCTCAGTGTATTGTGTCGTCCTCCTTAGCACATCCATACTTGTTGTATCCTTCTCTTTCCAATAATTTCTTTTATTGTCTTGTATACTCATCTTGTGTTGTTTCGTTTGCCCATTTACGCTGCCTCTGAACATTTTTCTCCCAGTCATCTCTCACTGCTTTCTGCACACATTTTTCATCCTTCTGTACTCACCTTAAATCTTATCAATTAATATAACTGCAGGCAGCCCTCCCCCGACACGTTTTTTCAATCACCAGCATCACACTGGGAAAACATTTTTGTGCATATTGGAATTCTAAGAAACATTGATTTTGGACACAGTTGTTGAAAATATCTTACGGTATTTATATCAATATAAGGAATGTCAAACGATGACTGAAGATATCACAGTACAGAGGAAGTTTCAGCTTAGTTAGCAACCAAAGCAGGAATAACTTGCAAAGATAATTGGAGTATATAAAGCAGGGTCCTGCCAAACCATTTTTTATTTGCCTTAAAAAATTACGAATTCAAGCTGTTAAATATTGATTTACTATAGGAGTAGTCTATTTCTTAGAAGTTGAAATGGTTTGATTATTAATAACACTATTTATGTTTTGACTCTTTTTGAGATTTCGATATGCTATGTTAACAATGAATTATACTTCTGTTTTCTCTTACAGAATGAATTAGAAAATTTAAACAAAGCATCAGCCCAAATCAATGAATGGGAAAATCAGATGGATGTAAGTCAAACTTAATAGTACAGTAATTACATAGCTAATTCTATACATATCATTGATCATCTGGTACCACATTCAGGTTTGAATCATTGTACACTTAGTCCAAAATGAATATGAATGTAAAAGACCTATGCCGCATGACCCATCTCAAACCATTTCTCTTTACCATTTTCTCCAGACTCACATTTCCATGAGCTCCTTTGTATGTCCATAGCATACAACTTCACACCACACATATTTCCAACAACAATTCTTTCGGTTTTTTTTCTTCAGAATACCTTCTTTTACTGTTTTTACATTCCAAGTTTCTGAGCTATACAGTCTTCCTCATAAGCATAATTTCTTGTTCTTCCATTATTCAATTCCCACCAGTCCTCTTTCATTTTTACATTCGAAAGGTACAACCATGCATTCTGTTTGTAATTTTGTAAACTGTAGGAAAACAATTGAAATATAAAACACCTTAAGTAATGTGGTGTGTCCATAAACACCTATGCTTCGTCCCGTGCTCATGATCACCACTAGAGCTTTCGTTTTCCCTTGTTCACTTTCATACTCCTACACTCAAAACTCTCTTCCTGTTGGTCAGCTCAAGCTATCTGTTGCATTAAATAAGCTATCAAACCAGATTTCTTGGGGTTTTCTGGTGGCTAGGAGAGGGACCCCAATGGCGTGTCCGTTGTGCAGTCCAGTCTGGGCACTTCCAGAGGAGATGTTAGTTGTCTCCACTTCGCCGCAGTCCCGGTAGATCTTGTGTAAAGTCTGTCCTACCAGGGAACTAGTGTAGCGTACTTTTGGTTCACTTTAAAGTCTTGGTATGTGCGGCGAGACCTCCATTTGTGGCTTTGATTTTTGCGTTTCTCTTTCAGGAGCTGCGCAACAATTATCGGCTTATTCTGTCACAATCATCGGGGCAACTGGCAGCATTTCATAAGAAATTGGGCAGTTGTGTGGACAAGGCCAAACCTTACTATGAGGCTAAGAAGAAGTTGTTTGAAGTATGTATAGACACCGTATATATGTGTTCCAGTCAGTAGTGACTTCGAAATAGAATATCATTTTTGATAAAATGCTGATTCGCTTAAATGGAGATGAAACGCTAACTACTACTACTATTTTCTTATCCAGATTAGTCAAGGTCTCGGTGATACTTAATCCAAGTGTTAGTCAGTTTAGTCTTCCGTAAGATGGACAAACAAACACAGGTACACAACTTCCGACGACACACTGACAACACTGGCAGTAGACGGTGAGCAAGATGACGTTTTTCTGTAACCCAGACTTGGGTCACTGCGGGTCACCCTTGGAATGTTGATTGGTCTCATCACCCTGTCGGTGGATTTATCCCGACAGATTAAGCGTCTTAGAAGCGTACGTTGTCGGCTGGTGTTGTCGTATCGGTTTTGGTTTGACCCAGGGTTGTCCCCACTGTCCCCATTGTGGAGAGGATGAGTAGACCTTAAAGCATTCACTTCAAAGTCTCCTGCTGAACTGGGCCCGCGACTGCGTGAGTGTATAGGGTGGGTACCCGCTGTTGTCAGTGCTGACGGTGGATTCCAATCCATGGCGATGGCCTCGTATCTGCTGGAGCTTAACGTGTGCCGCCGAAAAACCAAACAACTCTGAACTTGAACATCGGATACCAAGTCAAACTGTACTCTCGTTTGTATTGTGTTGTTGCTTAGGTATGTACAAAGTTTAATTACAATACAAACATTTGTTTAGTTTTCAGGGCAGTTGAGTTTATTTATTTATTTTTATGGTCTACCGAAACGCTACAATTTCGCAGTCCATATCTCAACATAAGAACAACACAATAAAACAACTTGGCGCACTGTTGAAACTGTTCTCCACTGCACTCGCGCCATGTTTCAGGTGTCGTGGTTTGGTAGATGTAGGCGTCTCTGCTTATCGAATTTTTTCATTAATTGCATTGGTGTTTGGTTAAACTGACTCCATTTAAAACGCTTGTATTGAATTCTTCACTGAACTAAATATGCTTGGAGTACAAACTGTTATTTTCAATTTCTGTGAACCCCTTAGACATTGCATGTAATAGCTAAAGGAGCTCTCAGACGAGCACCTATAGCTCCCGCATTACTACCCGAGTGGCAATCAAGTATACATACACGTGTTTAAACAAATTCACTATGGGAGAGCGATTGCAGATTCGAGTGTTCGAAAATGGAAAGATGAATATCTGACGAATGGGAGCATCCTAAATGGTTTCCTGAACTTTGTGGTAAAGTTATCAACTAATGGATATAGATTATAGCTCGATCTGCCATCTGGCAATTGAGCTGGACTTCGGGTGAACGGTGCAATTTCTTGCATGATAAATTTCCGGAAGTTTTTTTTAATAGTTTTTTTGATGATTTTCAAGATGAGTACAAATGTGTAATAATATTTAAGGGGTAGGGTCATTAATGACTTAACGTCGCTGATCGTGATTTTTGGAATGATACAAATTTTGTTCAAATAAGGAAGAGGTCAGTGCTTGCTAAACAGGGTGTCCAGTGTCTTAAATTATCACGGGAATAAATAGTTTATTTACCGACAGTATTTTGCCTTTTTCAAAAGGAGGAACCTGCTCCGTTCATTCTTATCTCTATTTGTTTCTGACGCATTTATTGGCGGTCAATTTCTTGTTTAGAGCGTATATTAGTACACACTTACAACAATTGAACGGCATGTCCATAGGAACAGCAAAACCATACTGTAATATTTACGAAATCAGACAACACTCGCAGAATGCTTATTTAAAAACTGGTCAGTATCTTCAGAAGAAAATGCTTTTTTGTTACAAAATCATTACTTCCTGATTTATACGCTTTTTTTGTTACCAGACTTCAAATGCACATATTATACCTGTAAATTTCTACTCAATTTGCAAAGCTAAAGTGCCATTATTTATTGCAGTTTAGTGGATGACATTTGAGTTTGAAGTTCGTCAGTATATTCAACGAAAAGTTGAATTATTTTGATCAACATTCTAAGGAAGCAACTTTGTTAAACCCACAAGACGTATTTGTTTTAGCTGCTTCAAAGACTCCAATCAGTTTCGGCACGGATCGAATTTCCAGAAAGAGAATATTTTCAATTTTGAATACCTCTGTTTCTTTAAGTCAGTCCCTCTTAGAGAACCTCTTTCCGGAGATTTACAATTCCGAGCAATTCATTAAGACAATCTAATTTGCTCGACTTCTTATAATTAGCCAGCGCTTATTTTGTTTTTTGTTCTAATTACATTAACTTCTAACAACAACTAGTTTGCAGTGTATTTTTTTCTGGAATAAAATTATTCATTTGCCCAAATAATATTACTATTAAAAAACCTTGATGTTTAACTTTTATTCATCCACATTATTGTACTATATAAAGTACCGTATTCAGGGTGGCCAGCGAACCATGAAATCAGGGAAAGTCAGGGAAGGACAGGCATGGTCAGGGAAATTACATGATTTTGTTGAAAAATCAGGGAATATTCTAGCATTCTTTAAAATATAATTTGACTACAAATTTTCCTGCTTTCTACGCTCACTGATAGGTTTTTATTTATATCTATTTTTGTACCTGCCCTCGTGTAAATACATGCCTACATTATTTTTTGTCAGTAATTTTCATTCTTGTCTGCTCTTTTCTCATTCCTGTCCTGTGACTTTCTCACCCAAAAAGTCTGGGGAAATAATTTGGACTTGAGAGTGGCCACCCTGCGTATTGTTTATTGATGTACATTTTAAATATCTGCGCTTTTTCATTTTCACCTGTAGAGAATTATTTAGAACATTTTATAATTTGGGTGACTAAGTATAAGTTCATTTAGGATTTTTAAACAAAACATGGACCATCCCTGGGCTTCCTAAAACGATTTATATATCTTCATCCTTCTTATCGTGCCTGAATTTCTCGGATTTTACACGCTTCAGATTAGATAGAAAGGGTTAGTCAGATAGTTTTTAGTTGCCCAATATTATCTCATATGTTTCTTGGGTATTATAAAACGGGAAAGTTCTCACCTAACGTTTGCAGGCGGAATACTGTAACAAAATCTCTAGCATCAAAAGTATCCACATCTACTCAGCTGAATATTTGTAGCAAGAAAGAGACATCTATTTAAAGCACTCTTATTGCGATAGTATTGCTCAGACGTTGTGTTAAAACAATGAATTAATTAGTTATGCTATTACCCTACGTGGTGACTGAAAGAAAACAGTGAGTGTTATAGGCGTAACCTGATGATCGTTCTCTCAGCCAGGGTGGACTTTTGTTACTAAAAATAGCGTTGCATGCAGGATTCACCACTTCCGCAATTGACTGACTCTATTGTCTGCCATTTCGTATACTGCTTGGAAAATGTAACTTCAATCGATGCGTCATTGTAATTTTAAAACGTCGCCATTCCGGAGTAGAGAAGTTCAAGAGTGACCACCAGTCGTCACACTTGATTTCATAAATTCCAGGAGATGGTAGTGCCACTAGTGCGAACCGCAATATTCGACTGCGTACGAAGGTTCAAGAATGCGAGGAGAAAAGTCTGGGTTGGGGGTATACTGACGAGCCGAAATAGTTACAAGACAAACAAGAGGTAGAGGGAACATAATTGAGGGGGAAGGGGCAAGCGGCTATTGCAACAAGGACTGAAAAGGGGTCCGGTATTAAAAGAAAGTAGTAGAGAAGGGTGATCTCTGAAATAATCGATAAATGGCGAAATCAATAGATCTTAATGGAAGTCGCTACAAATATATATTTACGTAGATAACAAATTCGAAAAATGAAGGCCGATATGGAACATTTTATTATTTTCGTATGTTTTATAAATAATGCTCGTTATAATCTAGTGTAAAACTAAATATGTACTTTGTAGTTAAAAATACGTAATATTTATTTTGTAATAACCTGTATTACTTTCAGACTACTTTGCGTATATTGGCAGTAGTATATATACTGTATATTGAGGTGTGGAAATATGATTTCCTCTTTCAGGCGCAAAAGGAGAGCCAAGCTGCTGCGCGTCGCTATGATCGTGCTTGCGATATGTTGGAGAAGGGAAAGGAGTTGGTGGAAACAACGGAAGCGCAAGCCAAGGTAACTGGCGGTGGACGGTTGGACCCGGCTATTCTCGAAATGCTCAATCATGCAATTGCCAAGGTAACTAGAAATCTTTTTATTTCTTCAACAATAGTACAAGTGTCTTAGTGCATCAGTTTCTGTTTTACTGGAGATGAATAGCTGATGATATGTAGATAAAGTTGGCCCTCCAGCGTTAGCTATTTGATTTTTTTAAAGTGCTAATCGCACCTATCTGCATGTTAATCTGTATTTAAATTTTAACATTTACAATTCTATAAAACTGTTTATGCCTTTCTCTCCGTGTCAGGTAAATAATGCCAAAACCGAAAGGTCGGAAAGTCACACCGAACATGAAAAGTGTACGGCCACTTATCTCCATTTTGAAAAGATTGCACGGGATTTGGAGAAGGAGCATAAGTCTGATATCAAGAAAGCGAGGTAGGTACTGAGGCGGGGTATATTGCTAGCGCTAGTGTGTGGGAGAGAGAGGGGGGAGTGGGAGAGAAAGAGTGTGTGTGTGTGGGAGAGAGAGGGGGGAGTGTGTGAGAGTGAGAGTTAAAAAATGTATGGGAGAGGGAGTGAGTATATGAAAGAATGAACTGTTTGAGAGGAAGAGGGAGGAAGTGATTCGAATAGCAAGTGAGGTGTGAGTGGAGAGTGTGCGAGTTAGTGATTCGGAAAGTGAGTGCGCGTGCGAGTGGAATAGTAAGTGAGAGTGGGAGGGGTGAGATAACGGGATTAAGTGAGAGTGTAAAAGGAAACGTTCGCTACCTTTATCCTATTACGTGTACTGTATAGCAGCCTGTTTTCTGTGTATTCGGCATCAGGAAATGTAGATGGTATCGTTTGAGAATTGCATATAGGTACTTGCATCACACAATATCGCATACCGTAATGAAACTATTCCCTAATCGTCTCTGTAGACTTGTCAGTGACAGTCTTGGCTTGCCTCGCTAATTAGTCAATCCACCTATGCATAGTAATTATGGCAGGCATTTATCACAGGTAGAGACAACAGTGCGCAGTCGACATAGATGTATTGTTCATTCCTGAGCGTACTGCATGCTGCACCCTGTTATTGTTTCAGACCCTACTTCGAAATGACTTCCAAGTTCAACGAACGCATGCAGGTAAGCCTGAATTTAACTGAATTAATAAGTGCTATCGGTCTCTTGTGACTATCATGATAAAGTATTCCATTCAGAGCAATTCTGGCTCATCCTCGTAGAATCTTCAATCTCATCGTTTGGTGTCATATCGTTCATCGTATTGGTTTCTGCCATCATGATAGTTTTCAGTGGAATGATAAATACAATACGGCATAGACTCCCGTGACTTTCCGTAGCGCAGTGTCTTATAAATCATGAAAATTGGTGCGGAAATGTTTATATTTTAGATAATTAGTGTATTTAGATGTGTCCTCGTTTATTAGGTGTTGACGCTCTTAAGCTTACTTTTTCACATTGTATTACACTAGTTATAATTAGTATTTTCTTTTCGCCATAGCCCATCATGGGGCTGTAGGCTTCTTCTCCCATGTTGAACCCATAAGAGAAGAATATAGGCTAAATCAGTTCGTGTGGGGCGCCACTCCGCTCAAAGAACCGCGGTGCCTTAACTAACTAAATGCCGATGTCCCCTCCCGTTTTACGTGAGGCGACTAGGAGCTGCCACCAGAATGTCGGTCTGTTGCCACCTGCCGAGTCTCCAAGCGTGAGCCCGCTGCCACTCACCTAGTTTTTTTGGACAGTCGCTAAAATTAATAATGAAAGGTTGACCTAGCCGAGATTCGAACCAGTCAACCTCTGTATTCGTGACAACGCGTGTTACCACTACACCACCGCGGCTATAAGTACAGTAGTATAGGATGTAGTATGCTGAAAAATTAAGATTAGTTTAAAGCAGAATTAATCCGAACAGCTTCGCATTTCTATAAAATAGTCTATGGGGAGGAAAGGGAAGGAGGAGACGAGGACGCATCATTGGACTTCCCGTTCCTTGACTCACCTTACCGCACGTGTTAATGCTTCCAGGAAGAGAAAATGCGCGTGGATGTGTACAAGGATAAGGTGAGTATCTGCAAAACCATCTACTCCGAGGCGTTGCACAACTTGGAGGAGATCTCCCGCGAAGTCCATCAGCGCCGAGAGGAAGCACGTCTGTGTCGCGAAATGGGGCCCCGAGGAGAAGGCGTTGGCGCAGAGATGCCGCCTCAGGCAGAGGTGGAAACAAGAATGAATTCGGTGAGACGACAGGCCTCCACGGGAGATAAGAACGCAACTTCACCGTCCACTCCACCGCCTCGGGGTGCTGCGGAGGTTAGTCTGTTTGAAAATTGCCCAGGGCAGAGGGGTTGGTGTGTGCTTTTGTTGTTGTTTTATTTCTTCCTGGCGCACGGGCCTAGGCTGCCCATCCTCGCGACACAGACGGTCGATCCTCTTCAGAAATATTGTCACTCGCACACCGCTCTCGAATATATCTTGTGGCTGTGGGATGAGGCGCCACAAGTTGACCCGATGGTTTGTCCAGGCCGCCTGCATGAGAAGGTGCCTGGCAGTCTCGGAAGCTCCAAATTTAGTATGCAAGACTGAGTGGTTTATCACCCGTGACCTCGTTCGTGCCAGGCAAAGGTTGTAGAGATGGATCTCTGGCTTTCTCTGCTATTGTATTTGTCCAGTTACGTTTGGCGTAAAATTTACCTTGCGATCCAATTTTGACTTGATTTGAGGTCTAGGCTCATCTCCTTCTGGTCTTTCGTCACACCCTCTTTTGTCAACGCATCAACCTTCTCATTTCCTTACTGTCTTGAATGTTCAATGGATCCACTGAAGATGAGTGGCGCATCCGTTTTTTTCATCGGAACACAAATCTGACATATGCTTAATCTCCTTTCTTCTACTTTCGCACCTTATGCATCTTCCATTTTCCAACATTCCAATTATCTCGATATGATGCAAAAGACAACGACGACGTGTTAGACCGATTTTTTTATTTCTGAATTCAAAGGCATTTCACCTCTGGCGTGGCTTCGTCAGTGTTACCAATAAAATTACAGC